>SJYV01021317.1:731513-771649 GCA_006410875.1 Neotragus pygmaeus
GAGATTAAGAATTCCTTGGGGGGGGGGGCGGGAAGCACATAACATGACCTTAATTCTGCAGAACTGCTAAATTTTGGTCACAAATGGCTGCCTACTTAGTAAGACACGAAAATACAGGGCTCATTCATTATGCACCTGTTCCCCTTAGAGGGTGTTAGCACACAAGCCCAGCAGTGGGACCAGCAGGCAGGCAGTGGAGCTTCACTGGAGCATTTTCCACGTGCCCACGACTGATACAAAGCTGCTTAAGTCTAAAGGATTTAGGGGCTCAGTGGTAAAGAGTCTGCCTGGCAATGTGGAAATGCGGGTTCAATCTTTTGGTCGGAAGGATCCCCTGGAAAAGGAAATGACTACCTACTCCAGTATTCTTGCCTGGAAAAACCCATGGACAGAGGAGCCTGGTGGGCTACAGTCCCAGGGGTCGCAGGAGTTGGACCCAATGTAGAGACTAAACAACAAGTAGGACTTAAGATCCAGGAAAGCCACGGTCTGGTTCCTACCTTGTGCAAAAACTCCAGTTTTTCCCCGTTGTTCACGAGCTTGTAGGTATAGACAAAGCCCCCAGCGACAGATCGGGGGTTCAGTATCAGGTCTTTGGCTACGCCCACCAGCACATACCAGTCATCGCCAGTGTTAGAGAACCTGCACACAGCCACACTGCATTTTCAAGGAAAGAATCAGGAGTCAGGCAATAGGCACAGCCTAGAGAATTCCCATTCCAGTCTTTAAAACTCTGCATGGTCAGGGCCCCTTACCTAAAAGCAGCTTCATTCTGTTCCAGCTGGACAAGATCCAATGTGTTCCCCTGAATAGGATTCATCACTCGGATCACAGAGGCCCACTGCCCATTGCCGGCCTTGGGAGCCCCAAAAATGGACTCGGGGAGGTTTTCATTGAGGAATGCTGCTGCCATCTCTGCGGCCAGCTCTCGCTCATCCTCCCCTGCTGCTTCTACCATTTCCTAAACCCAAAGAACCAAGGAAGAGTTGGTGTGTTCAGAGGCGGGTGCTGGGTGGAAAGTCGACAAGTGGACAAACAAGAACACCTCAGGGGGTGTTCACAATACACAAAGCAGCAAAGTCTGCCCCCCAAAATCATTATTCCCCAAAATGAAGAGCAAAGGGAGAGGTGTACAAACAAGGGGAAGAGGAAAAGATCACTGAGGGGAAACTAAAATCATCGGCCATGGTGAACGCTTGAGAAACACGAAGATGAAGACTGATTGCTCCTCTCTCCTGGGCCAGATACGGTTTTACATAGTGGAGACTGTTTGTTTTTTTGCTGGGAAATAATTTCTGGAAGGAGATGGTGTTGTGAGGAATACAAAAGCTGTCTTCTTTGGGCCTAAATCCAGGAAAGATACAACACAAGCTATTTTGGAAGTTCCAGGACAGAAGAACTATTCCAGAGAAGTTGCTCAATACTGAATAAATCCAGCTTAATGTTTTAGTCCTAAGTCACAAGGAAGCCCCTAAAACACAAAGGACTGTGGCAAAGGGCTCTGTTTGAAGGACCTGAAAAGACTCTGGTTCTTTAAAAAGAACATTAGACATCAATTACACAGAGGTTTAAACACGATTTCACAAGACTGCCTTTTTACTGAACCCTGAAGGTTAACTGCATTACCTCTGCCATCTGCTGCTTCCTCTGAG
This sequence comes from Neotragus pygmaeus, assembly GCA_006410875.1. Lineage (NCBI taxonomy): Eukaryota > Metazoa > Chordata > Mammalia > Artiodactyla > Bovidae > Neotragus > Neotragus pygmaeus. The sequence continues at coordinate 733,166 of SJYV01021317.1, forward strand.
CTTTAGTGGCCTCAGTGTAGGCATTGTGGTCAGTTTCGATGATGATAAGGTTGTTACTTTCAGGGTGGATGACGAATTTCCTGGGTGTGTACTGCAGTGGAAAGGCTACTTGATTGAAGACAGCACCCAGCTTCTCCAACGCCAAAATCCTATGGCAAAAGGCAAGGAGTTAACAGGTCACCCACCTAGGACCAAGAAACTGGTGTTGAAAGGGTCAGTAAGCAGTCACATCTCTAATATTAGCATTGAGGAACATGAAACAATAGCCTTCTCATCTATAACCATGCACAGGAGACAGATGATCCGGGAAGGGCCTCGACTTCAGCAACAGCCGTCACTGCTCACAGTGATTCCGGTTTCCCCCAGTAAAATTTCCATTAGAACCCTCAAATATTTGTTTTATGCCTCCAGCGATAAAGCGATAGTGAAAAGTTAAAATCTCTTCTTGCACTGCAGTTACCCGAACATAAGTGATATTTGTGTGACAGTGTTCCACAGAATAAAGTGAATGCCATCCTGAACGAAAATTACCTAGGGTTTAGGAAACCCACACAATGCAGAAAGACATGGCAACTATGAGATCTACAACCTTTGTCAAGCGGAAAGAAATATTCATAAGTCAAATTATGTGCAAGACAAGCAGAACCCAAATGCTCTTAAAAATACAGACACTTCAAAGTGCTGAAAGAAAAAACAGCTAATTAAGAATCATTTAAAAAGAGTACATTACAAAAACCAGAACATTTTCTAAAAGACTACGATTAACAACATTCCAGAGCTTATCTGGTGGGTCAGTGGTAAAGAACCCACCTACGAATGCAAAAGACATGGGTTTAAACCCTGTGGTCAGGAAGATTCCCTGGAGAAGGAAATGACAACCCACTCTAGTATTCTGCCTGGGAAATCCCATGGATGGAGGAGTATGGCAGGCTATAGTCCATGGGGTCACAAAAGAGTGACACGACTTAGCAACTAAACAACATTCCACTCTCATAAATACCCAAAATACTATGAGGGGGTAATGAGCAAGGTTCATTTCTTTGAAGACATAAATCAATCAAATACTTAACCAAATTCAGACTTAAATTGAAGAAAGTGCGGAAAACCACTAGACCATTCAGCTATGACCTAAATCAAATCCCTTATGATTATACAGTGGAAGTGAGAAACAGATTTAAGGGAGTAGATCTGATAGACAGAGTGCCTGATAAACTATGGATGGAGGTTCATGACACTATACAGGAGGCAGGGATTAAGACTATCCCCAAGAAAAAGAAATGCAAAAAAGCAAAATGGCTGTCTGAGGAGGCGTTACAAAGATCTGTGAAAAGAAGAGAAGCAAAAAGCAAAAGAGAAAAGGAAAGATATACCCATCTGAATGCAGAGTTCCAAGGAAAGATATATCTATTTGAATGTAGAGTTCCAAATAATAGCAAGGAGAGATAAGAAAGCATTCCTCAGTGATCAGTGCAAAGAAACAGAGGAAAACAATAGAAAAGGAAAGACTAGAGATCTCTTTAAGAAAATTAGAGATACCAAGGGAATATTTCACGCAAAGATGGGCTCGATAAAGGACAGAAATGATATGGACCTAACAGAAGCAGAAGATATTAAGAAAACATGGCAAAAATACACAGAAGAACTATATAAGAAAGATCTTGACAACCCAGATAATCACAATGGTGTGACCACTCATCTAGAGCCAGACATCCTGGAATGTGAAGTGAAGTGGGCCTTAGAAAGCATCACTATGAACAAAGCTAGTGGAGGTGATGGAATTCCAGTTGAGCTGTTTCAAATCCTAAAAGGTGATGCTGTGAAAGTTCTTCACTCACTATGTCAGCAAATTTGGAAAACTCCGCAGTGGCCACAGGACTGGAAAAGGTCAGTTTTCATTCCAATTCCAAAGAAAGGCAATGCCAAAGAATGCTCAAACTACCACACAATTGCACCCATCTCACACGCTAGTAAAGTAATGCTCAAAATTCCCCAAGCCAGGCTTCAGTAATACGTAAACTGTGAATTTCTAGATGTTCAAGCTGGTTTTAGAAAAGGCAGAGGAACCAGAGATCAAATTGCCAACAGTCGCTGAATCACNAAAAAAAAAAAAAAAAAAAATCAACTGCTAAACAGTAAAGACTGTCATTCTGTAAGAAAAAAAAAATCTGCAAATCATGTTATCTCATAAGACAACTGTATACAGAATATAACAAAACTCTTACAATAATAAAAAGACCAATATATATAATAATCCAGTATACTTCACTGATGAAAATGTAAAATGGTGCAGCCACTTGGGAAAGTAGTGTAGCAGTTTCTCAAAAAGTTAAAACAGTTACTAACAATTCCATTCTTGCAGGTTTACACCCAAGAAAAAAGAAAATACACAAATAGACCCTTGTACAGGAGTGTTCACAGCAGCATTACTCATAACAGTCAACAGTGGAAGTGAGTGGTTCTGACAGTAAGTACGATGACCAGTGGTATTTAAACTGTGTTCCCAAGAATTCTGCTTACATGTTTCACATGCAAGACACACAACACACAGCAGCCTTCCCTGATTTTGTTCTGGGGGGAATATCTGATGCTCTAAAAAAAAAAAGTTTGAAAATCTGTAGCATTGTCAAAATTGATAGGAATCTAGATCGTACATGTCAATAAAATAACTAAAGAACCCAGGGACAAGGCTAAGACTTAATAGGCAGAGATGTGAGAAGCATTCCAAGAACAAGTGCAGAGATAACCAACCAGGAAGGAACATATCGAAGTGTGCAGGGAGAACAATTCTGCTGGAGAAAAAGGTACCCAAAGAGTCTGAAGCTTAAAAACAGAGAGAACAGTAGAGATAAAGTTCCTGAAAGCTTCTGCAAACAAATCTGGGAGTTCACCTAACTAAGTAATAAGTGATTCATATACCAAGAGGCCAGAGTTCCATTGTAAACAACCGATAGTTGTAACCAGAACATGTGAAGGACACTGGTAAACCACATTAAAGGGTTAAAAAAAGAAAACAAAACCAACCACCAAAATTTGACAAAGTCAAAACTGACTAGGTTATCTTCCATTTTGCAATACAGATAGTGCTCACTCCAATGTGATCAGTATAAATTATCTGTCAACCAGCAAAAGGTCTACATTAATTTTGAGCTTAATATGTAAGATATAACACTGCAAATTCAAGACACAGTGAGCAAAGACAATCAGTGATCCAACAACGCCTGCTATAACACTGATTCAACAGCATGGCCCTGGAAAACAAGAGTCTTACATCTCAAGAGAATGAATTACATTGCCAGATATGAAAACATGGCCCCAAAGTCTTAACAGAAGCTGAAACTCCCACACCGAAATGTGGCTACCAGGTCCTCAAATCCTGAGCCAATGAAGGTCTCAGTTACCACACACCAGCCCCAGAGCAGAGTCGGCTCTCCGGCAGCCTCTCAGGAGGCTTCAGTGGTGGGATTCTCTCACCTCAGGGTATTGGTGGAGATGGCCACAATGCCCTCAGGGCACTGTTCAGAGGCGAAGCCAGAGGCAAACTCCAGGGTCTCATAAGACAGGGGCGTGAGATGGAAACGAGATTGGTAAGAATAGCTCAACCATGAGCGGCTTGACATGGCCAGCACCTGAGGAAAGAAAAATATCTCCAATAAGCTGGGGAAAGCCCAAACAAACATGGTATACTAACCCAATTACCTGTCCCCAGATTTCAGTGTGTGAAATATCCCAAGGAATTTTAGAAACCTAAAAGGCTACCTTAAGAAAAAAGAGGTCTAGAGAAGAGTTAGTACAGCTTGGTATTTGCTAAAAGTGCTGGCTACTAGCCAGATGACACATCAATCACTCAATCTCCGAGCCCCGGGCTCCATGTGTGTAAAGTGAGAATTCTAACAGAGCTGGAGAGCTGCAAGGATTCAACTGCAGTAACAAGTAAAGAACCAGCAGGTCACTCAGCAACACTGATGTTTTTAACTACAAAAAACACAATGTTTGCTGGCCTCTTTCACATTCCAGAGTAAGTCACAATACCTATACCAGTTTACCCCTAGTTAGTGGTATCCTACTTGGGAGGTTTCCAGCTAACTCTCAGTTCACTCCATTTGCTCAGCCTCATGGCTGAAGGGATCAATATTCTAACTCACCTATAACCTAATCATGGCATTGCCATGGAACCTCAGTTAAGAAGCTCTAGGTTAAATGACTCAAGATTTCCTGCATGAAGGAACCGAATCAAGATAAAGCTTATATCCAACTAACTAACTACAACACTGGTGAAGTACTGACATCAAGATTTACACCACAGGGCTCAGTTGATGCCACTAATATCCAAAAACACACTCTGCCCCTTTCATTACTTACTGCCTCCTGGCCTTGCATCCGGACACGAAAGAGTTTCACGGGACGGGACCCCAGGTACCTAGTGCGGGTGTCAGACAGGTCCCCAGTGACAGGGTCCAGGACAGTTCTCAGCAACACACCATTCTAATAAAAATGAGAGAGGTGGTTAAGGCCTACCCATAATGGAAGCTTCTTTAGCTACCCTATTTCAGTTGGAAGAAAATGACTAGGTGGTTTAAATATATAGTCATCAGCCAGCCATTCATTCATTTTCCTAAACCACTCACTCAAATAGTCACTGAGCATTTACTAAGTGAAAAGCAGTTTCCTTTTACCGTATAGCCTGAAAATTTTTTACCCTTTATGTTAAACCCTTCACAATTTTAAGATACATGTACAGTTTAACATACCCATGCCTATCGTGGTCTCTAAATACCACTTCCCTTAAAAAAAAAAAAAAAAAGAATCCTGAGAGAAATGCCTTATTCCAGTCTGAAGCAAGAATGTTCCAGATGTGTATAGAGCACTTTCTTGTGCTAGGAGGAGGAAGCCCCCAAAGATAGTGGCCACCTGTTAAATGGGCAAAGGAGGTAATTTCAGAAGGAAAATTCCCATTTTTCTACATTGTGGCAACTTAGCATCTGAAAGAAAGACTGTGATAATTTGATGCAAATACAAAAATCTAAAATTAAAATAAAAACAAACATTTCATCAGTCTTCACTGGAGATCGCTATGGCACCAACCTCTTACTCTAAAAATAGTGAACAAAGGGGGAAAAGTGAAGTATTTATCCAAGAACTAGGGTTTGAAGGCCGTGATGCGGTTCCCACAGCAGTGGTAGTAAACTGGATGCACCATCCAGAATCAGAAACACGTGCTCTGCCGTGGGGATGAGGAAGAATCGCACTGTGATTTTCCAGGGGGCCAGCACACACACAGGATGGGAAGTAGGAAGGTCCCCAAGAAAAATAATCTGGTTTCTTTTTAACAAGTTGAGACAGTTATTAAAAGAAACGTGAAGACTTCTCTGGTGGGCCAGTGGCTGAGACTGTGTTCCCAACGCAAGGGGCCTGGTTTCAATCCCTGATCAGGGAACAAGATCCCACAATGCTTCAACTAAGACCTGACACAGTCAAATAAATAATGAAATAAAATAATGTGAGAAGATTAAGCAGATAAAAACTGGACAGTTTTATGCAGATTCTGAGTAGAACCAAAAGTAAAAACATTTTTCAGAACAGGGAACAAAAGGGAGAAAATAAGAATATAGGGTTATCAGATGATATTAAGGAACTTAAGTTCTGTTAAGCATAATATTAAAGCTCCAAAATACACACACACACATACTCCTCTGTTATAGCTACATTCTCAAGTCCTAACAGATGACACTATATTGGATCTGCCTTAAAGAGAAGAGAAGGGAAAGGCAAAATGCTGGTAACTGGTGATGGGTACACGGAGGTACATTTCATTAGTCTAACTCCTGGGCATGTTTGAGAATTTCTAAATTAGGAAGTAAAATTAAAAAGCAAACAGTCTCCTGGGCGAGGAAAAAAAAAAAAAAAAAGATATGGTCAAAACCCCTGACACTCTCTGATTCTTGGGTTCCTGCCTTTTATGCCATGAAGAGCCTAGGTGTTTTCACAACAGTGAACATCGAGGAGCCCTTTATGGCTAACGGAGCCCATCATGAACTACGAGGCCCTCTGTATCCTTGGATTCCGAATCCGCAATTCAACCAACCACAGATCAAAAATATTTCAGGGGAAAAAAAGCAGAAAATTCCAAAAAACTAAACTTGAATTGGCTGCATATGTACAGCAACTATTTATATAGCATTTACCTTATATTAAGTAATCTAGAGATGATTTAATTAAAGGTTAAGAAACAATACAAACATTATGCCATCTTATATAAGGGACTTGAGTATCCTCTGATTTTGGTATCCAAGAGAAATCTTGGAACCAAAACCAAGGACACTGACGGACAACTGGATTATAGTCTCACGAACTGCAAACTGTGACAACCAGAGGCAATATAGTTCTGCCCCAAAACAGTCAGTGCTAAACAGTTTTATCAGACTCTATAAAATACTTTTTTCCAGGCCTGATTTCTTCTCAGTTAGAGCTAAAACAAGTGGAACAGAGAGCAAAACTGATCCCTTTTCATAAGGTGGGTAACTAAAAGACAGGCACAGAAAGCACCTGCATTAAACAAAGCAGCCATGAAGAAAAGACGCCCTGACCCCAGGAGTGTGAGTTTCTGGACCTCTTACCTGGAGTCCAATATTCAGGTACAAGAAGCCAATAGAGCCTCTCTCCCCCAGCTCATCCTGCTTCTCAGTCCCACCCATTTCCACAATACACAAGGACTCGGGCTGGGCCGGGAGAGCCTGCATGCTCAAAGGCTGTAAACAGTCCTAAAGAGAAAATAAAATACGGCAAGTGACCAACTTTGGAAAAAAACCTACCCAGAAAAATCTAATTCTTAGAAGGGAAGAACAGCTCTTTTTCGTGGACGTGGAAAACCTGAAAAATGAATTCTCAACAGGTATGGGGTCACTAGAGAACTAAACTTTAAAACAAGCTCTGGAGAGGACTGGGCTTTCTCTTTTTTGTAGAAGTGGATAATGGTAAAACTAAATAACTGAAGAATACCTCTTTAAAGTCATCTAAGGCTCTTTTCTGTAAACATAGTCTTGGATTGTTTGTTTGTTTAAACTAAAAATGGGAATCAGGACTTAAGCCAAAGAAACATTTAGTAATCTTGGATCAGTCATTTTAAAGCACTGCAGAAGATTCCTGAGGTGTGCTGCTACAATAATCAGAAGCAGCAGAAGTATAGATTCAGGGCCCAGCCCAGCTGATCTCAAAGAGGGACATCAAGAATGGGCCAGGTACTCAGGTTCCAACTGGAAGATCTTTGAAATTGAGGGTGACACTCACTGAGGGGTCCAAAGAGATGATCCTGACAGTGTTGTCCACTAGCCCCACAGCCAGAAAGCGAGACCGCTGCTCTCCAGGGGGCACATTGGCCAGACTCATGCATACCACATCTGCTGACATCTCCTTTCGCTCCGTGTACTCGTTCAGCTGTCCTGACTACAGGATTGAAGACAGAGAGAGGTCACAGACCACGCCACCCCGTCCCCAACTCCTGAGCCTGGAGAAGAAAGGGGGCTTACTAAATAAGTTCTTTTCTGCTTCCTCTCACTGTTACTATCATCGATGACCAAAAACTTCTCTACTTGAGGTTCCAAGACTGAACTCTACAGGCTGATGGCAAGCAAAATTACTGACAAGATAATCAAGAGACTTTTGACAAGTATAATGCACCACAAATTTCCTAAGCCAACCTAGCTCTCAGGAAATGAAAATATATCACTGTTTATTTGTTCATAAAAAGACTCATGAGTGAAACAGAATTCAAATATGGCAGTTAGAGACAAAACATTTCAATCATAGGTACAGTTACACTATATTAGTTGGTCACATCCGGAGATTTCTTGAGTATAATTAAATATACCTATCCTTCCATATATAAAAGTAAAACAAAATTTTCTGAAGCTGAATCAGATTGCAGAAATTAAACACATAGCAAATATCTGGTGGAAAAAAGTGTAAAGGTCAGAAAAAGCATTTCATTGCTAAGACGGCATTTCATAACTCCAGTTTAAGAATTAAAGACATGTGTATCCCCTCTAACTCCCAGTAAGGGACTTTCCCTCCTCATTTCTCTTTCTTGTGAATATGTAATCTAGACACCTGGACTGCAGCTCCCATCTTCACCTCTGAACCCTACACTAAGTCCCATAGTGAACGGTAAAATAACATACGGGATCCATTTCAAAATAGACCAGCTCTCCTCCTGTTAGGGCGATCACCACTTGTCGTTGGTTGACCGCACATTTCACAATTGTTTTCTTCCCAGGAGTTTTCCACTCATTGACTCGTTTGTCTGCTCGGATATGCCGAATCCCATCAGGATACACCTAGAAACAGTAAGAGAAAAAACCCCGACTTTAGCCATTTAGTGATTAGTGATCACAAGCATGACCCTCACACCATCAGATCTGTCAGATCTGCATTTGAAGCACCAGTTGGGTCCATGACAAAAAGAGTTCAGGGGTCCCAGGCAAAGCTAACTTCAAAAAAGTTCATGTTTCACAGCATTAATTTCAAAGAAGTTCAAAGCTCATTAATGTGAAGCCAGCAACCAACACAATGAAGTGAGAGAAAGGACAAAGTATGGGAAGCAGGTAAGTGGCTCTCTGAGAATCCTCACCTGCACCAAGGCATCGTCTCCTAGCAAGGAGCAGGACAAGGTGGGGGTGGTGCCCAGAAACCCAGAGTCCGTCACTTCTTCGACAGTCTCTCCGATGGACAACACCAGTGTGGCATTCACGAAGGACACAATGATGTAGGCATCAAACTCATCTGAAAAGCAGAGAGAAGAAAGAAGTTGGTTAGCTAAGAATTCATTAGCTACAAACCCAAATGAGACACACTAAGCATTCTCTTCAGAAGCCTTCCAAGGCACTTCTTCTATGTAGAGTCATCACGCTCATGTGGCAAACAGCATAGGATGATCCAAAAGATAATTAATGGTCATAACAGCCTACAGATATACTTTGCTTCCTTAAATGGCTGAACAGTTAAGAGTACACATGCCCTCATCTAATACCTTGCAAAATTAATATTTTCCTGAGAATTTTGCTAGAAAAATGCAAGAGGACCAAGTAAGAGGAAATTTTGAATATTACAATATTTCTGTAATCAAAATTTCTTTGTATTCAATATATATTGAAGGTAGAGCTCTTCCAGATGCCAGTCACAATCCATTAAGAAATACTCCCTATAACCAAAAAAGGTCTCCCTCTTTTTCTGAAAGAATCTTACACAGGAACATAAAACCTAATGAATAAAACAGTGACTGTTTTAGTCTCCATGAGACTAAGTCATTCTAGGATACGGAGTTAGAAACTGAGAATCCTAGGATGCCCCAATAGGAATGATGTAAGAACACTGGATAACCAGGAAGAGCAGTAGTGGTGGGGGGAGGTAGCTTATATTATCAGCCCTTGACCTCTCTAGCTTTTCATATTTAAAATCCTAATGGTTCAGTGGTCACATGCAATCCAACTAGAATCTACTTTTCATTTAATAAAATGTATTTGGATAAATAAACACCAATCAGTTTTGAAAAGAGGTCAGAGGCACATAGGCAACCCCAAAAGTTTCTCATATACATCCCATAGTTAAAAGCTATTTCCTACACATTCCACCCCACAACATAAAACAATTTCCATGTGTGTCTCCCATATCTAGAACAATGTTTGGCATAAAGCTTGATAAATGATGAATAAATTGTACATTCACTTTTTTGAAAGATGAATTGAGATTTTCCTACATTTTAATTTTCTGTTCAATTTCTCTCTTCCTGCCCCCTTAACACAGAAAACAGGCAAGTGAGGGACAAAATGCCAAGTAAGCAAGGTAGTAGACTTGGGTGGCTAAGTCAGCAGAAGCAGGGAAAACTTGCTGGAGCCCTTGTCAGAGTTCAACATCATAGGCCTGGTCCATCCCACTCACATCAAGGATACTGTTTGGATTCTGATTGCTCCAAAGGTGGTTCTGCTTAACTATGATTACTCGGTAAGTTCAGGAGAATAGTTTTCTTTACAAGAGGAGCCAGATGCAAATGAATTAGGTTGGCCAAAAAAATTCATTCAGGTTTTTCAGTAATATCTTACAGAAAAATCTGAACAAACTTTTGACCAACCTAGTATTGCTGGTGTGACCTATAGTAGCAGGATGTAAAATCAATCTCATGATGTACTCTGCATGTAAGTCAAATAAACAAGGTGACAATATACAGCTTCGACGTACTCCTTTTCCTATTTGGAACCAGTCTGTTGTTCCATGTCCAGTTCAACTGTTGCTTCCTGACCTGCATATAGGTTTCTCAAGAGGTAGGTCAGCTGGTCTGGTATCCCCATCTCTTGAAGAATTTTCCACAGTGTATTGTGATCCACACAGTCAAAGGCTTAATCAATAAAGCAGAAATAGATGTTTTTCTGGAACTCTCTTGTTTTTTTGATGATCCAGTGGATGTTGGCAATTTGATCTCTGGTTCCTCTGCCTTTTCTAAAACCAGCTTGAACATCTGGAAGTTCACGGTTCCAGAATTGATGCTTTTGAACTGTGGTGTTGAAGAAAACTCTTGAGAGTCCCTTGACTACAAGGAGATCCAACCAGTCCATCCTAAAGGAGATCAGTCCTAGGTGTTCATTGGAAGGACTGATGCTGAAGCTGAAACTCCAATACTTTGGCCACCTCCTGCGAAGAGCTGACTCATTGGAAAAGACCCTGATGCTGGGAGGGATTGAGGGCAGGAGGAAAAGGGGATAACAGAGGATGAGATGGCTGGATGACATCACCAATACAATGGACATGAATTTGAGTGAACTCCAGGAGTTGGTGATGGACAGGGAAGCCTGGCGTGCTGTGATTCATGGGGTCGCAAAGAGTCAGACACGACTGAGTGACTGATCTGAACGGGATTGAAAATCAATCTAGTAGATGGCAATCAGCATTTTAAAATATAAACATACAGAAATAAATATAATTTATAATTTATTAAGGGTTGAGTACTGTCCTGCAAAACATGTGTGCACTGAATGAGTGGCTGAAAGGCAAGAATCAAAGATCTTTCCCAATGGGTATAATCTTAATGGCTACACCAGCAATCCAGGGGAATGGTTCAATTTCCAAATCACATGAAGTAACACTGGACAGATAACTGGTTTTAGGTTATTTCACATGCCTGGGGACACCTTATAAAATTGCTCTGTAAAACTGTACTGTTCATCATCTTAAAATACTGAGCACAGACAGGCCATCCCTGAAGTGGATGTCTTACAATAAACAGCTTACAATAAAACCACCATCAGTCTCTAAGCAACACCAAACTTGAAAGCTTTACTCCAGCTTTATTTTTAAACTGGAAATCTCTGGTGTAAAAGTTAATAGGAATTGCTTAATTTTAACATTATATAAATAGTGTCCTTTCTCACGTTCTCAACACTGAAACCTTCTATCTCAAAAGCTATGCCAGAGCAAATTAAAGCCAAACAATAAAGGGCTAAAACTGGGCAGGATTTCGGCTTCTTCCTTCAGTCAAGGGAGGAGGGTCTCCAGAAAAGAAACCACACATTTTTAACCTACATGCAGAGACTGAGGGGAGTGACGAAAAGCAGCAGCCTGCATCCTTATCCTCCCCGCTCTGACTCAAGGCCCCAGACTACTCAGGTATAAAAATAAAGAGATGATTGGCGGTCTGGGTCTTAAGTTTGCTGGGCAGTTCAACAAGCAGCAGAGCAATGATTGCTATCTGAAAGCTGCAAATAATCCACTTCCCTATGAATATTAAGCACACTGAGATGTCTACCCTTTCCATTCTACGACCAGGAGAACTAGAAGCACATAGCAGCTCTTGGGTCCTAGGCAGGTTTTAGATTAAAAGTTGGACTTGAGAACAAAATATTCAGTCAAGGCAAACGCCAATGAACCATGAAATCTATGCTGCCTTCTTCCAAAGGTGTCAAGTTTCATATAAAGCACCATTAGTTCCAATCTCACTGAAGAATCTACTAGAGTATGAGACTGCATCTGTCTTAGGTCAGTGGGACTTCTGTCTCAGCACTGTGGAAGCAGCCCACACAAGAGGGGATGCGCCCTTCTTTCTCTTGCCCTAGTATCTCAGGCTCAACAAAGCCTACTCCAAGAAGAAGACTGAGTGACCACTGAGACGCCCGAGGCCTTCAATATCTCATTCTCACTCCATATTCAGACTCCTCAGTATTTGTCTTGCCTCAGCACAGGCCTCACTAGACTCAAAAGAAAAAAGCGGGGGCTTGCTCCAGGGCCCAATCTTTCAGTTACACATGGAACATACAAAAACATCAAGGGAGGGTACAAAATTAAGCTTTTCTAGCTATAGGCCCTTTCGGCTTAATGGGAAGCAAATTAATCCTGTGTTCTACATTCTGTGGGAGAAAGTGACTCCTGCCTCAGACTGTTTAACACATTGGCAGATGGGTGTGCACGCCCACAGTGCACGTGGACAGCAAACTGCAGTTACCCTCTGAGAGTCGCTACCAGGGCAGCCTCAGTATTTTGTGCAACTCCCTCTCCCTGGGTAAACTCTAAGGCCCCACGGTAGACCCTAGCGATAGGTACACACCTGTGGTGATCAGCACCTTCACCAGCCACCTGTGGAAGAGAAAAAAAGGCTTGGTATTGGTAGTGTGCATCACCAAGTACCAGCCAAGGTTAGTAGTTGCCTGGAAGACTGCATGCCACGCCCACATGTGTGGACAGGTGGAACAGTAACTTAGGATATCTGGAAAGAGAATGAACCGAGAACTTGACCTCTTTTATGGGTGAAAATCCAAATTATAGTTCCTAAAGAGTAAAATTTATCAGGATTTAATAATTTCCCAGATTTTGGTATTTAGAGGAGAAAACATTTTAGCTACAAGTTCTACCATGCAATATACCGCTTATCACTAACTTATCAAACATCACCCCCAAAGCCTTTCCTGATTCTTAAACATATGCCTCTTCTCTCTTCTCTAACCCCGCCTGGCAACACACATGTGCCTTTCACCATATGAGAACACCCCTTAGTTTTGTATACTTCTTTTTTTAGATGACACATGCTCTGAGAATAGAATCCCATCTTAATTACAAGGCAGCAGGATAACAATACTGAACTTGTCCTAGGAAACCAACATGGCCCAGACTCAGTCAAATGGACACTGGGTTGAGATTCGAGAGACAAAGCTTTCAGTCTCTATTACCTATGTGCTCTATCTTGAGACAGTCAACAACTGCAATTTTCAGGCTTCTTCAAAAAAATGAGGAGTAACTTTCCTGCAAATCTAAATCGATTTTACAATAAAGTTTAATAAGTTAAAACAAAAAACAGACCAAAAAAGGAGCACACTAGGTTTTATCACAAAGGCTCTTTCTAATTCAAACAGGGAGGCCCAGCGTGCTGCGATTCATGGGGTCGCAAAGAGTCGGACACGATTGAGCGACTGAATTGAACTGAACTGAGGCAATTTTCAAGAGCCTTCATATCAACCAGCCCCCAAGCTAAAGGTGAACATCAACACTGACCAGTTTATGACCACTTTATGAAGACAATACCAAAACTGGGGAAATCTTTTAAAACAAATCATCCAATAAATACCTTCTCAGCTAAAATGAACCTACTGATTTCCTATTCACTTCTTTCTTTCTACTCTGATAGGATTCCAATGCCCACATGAAGATAAAATTCATTGCGTATTCTATTAATAGAAAGAGGTTTCCCTCCTACACATTTCCCAGCTCCCTTAAACTTGTTCCATACAACCAAAACATCTAAAAAGCAGGAAGATTTCCAGCTGTTTTCTTGAAAAAGCTTTGTATTCTGGCCAGTTTCACATTCCTGAGGGAACAAGAGGAAAATGAGGTCTAGGAATAGAAATGACCTACAACCCCAAAAAATCAAAGGGAAAATGAGAACTGAGTTTTATTTCTAAGGGATTGAAATTCCATTGTCACAAGACTTTTCTGCTATTGTATTAATATGCATTTTCACATAACTTTCCAAGTTTTAGGATGAGGTGACCATTTTTATTCAGGAGCTCAGACCTCCTCTTTCTTCCATCCCTCCTTTTCCACTCACCCTAAAATTCTGCTTCAATCAACCTCCACTTCCCTTAAACACAACTACTACACCTATTGAACAGAACAGCAACAAACCTCTTAATATCCAGAATACCTTCAATTTCACTGTGATTTCAACACAACAGGAGAAAACATCATAGAAGAAGCAACAACTTTTCCTTACATCATACCTCTAACACATATGGAAAGAGTACCTTAATGATGAATATAGTCTAAGAACCGACATATGACAGCTCTATCCATGATACTCAAGTGTGTATGTATTGAGGATGAACAGTCACCCTGTGTGCCTCTTACCCATGTGTACAAAATGTAGTATGTGAAAGCTTGTGATGGGGAGTCTCAAAAACATGGTGTTGAGTCAAGAAAAGTTTCTAGTATATGAAATGACATAGAAGTATTATGAATGCAGCCTCTTAAGCTTCTACTGTCAGTGGCACCTGGACCCTCATTCAGACCTTTGGGAAAGGGCCACTTACCTTCAATGTGCCGACGCACTGTCCAGACAGCATTGGGGTTGCCGGGTAGCTCTGAAACAGCCATTTCTGATACCTGACAAGAAAGGAGAGAAACCACAGACGCACTGAGCGTGAAACGCAGCTCCTTGTTTACAATCATACTAGATAATACAGTCCCTATAATATAGCAGTGCTCACAGTGTACACTGGATTAAAAAACTTGAACCAACTAGTCAAACAGAATATTAAGAACCAAAAGGCTAGAGGTACTGTCAATTCGCAAAACTGACTTCAGCAAGCAGTGATGGAACATCTACGATAGCTGCTGCAGCCAAGGCCAAATGCTTCCTTTTGAGTATAACATGCCTGCATCCTCCACAAAAAGCAAGCATGTGGGAATGAAACAGTCCATCTCAACTAGCATCCTTTCCTTTCCTTTGCTCCCTTAAGGCGAAATTCCACGTCTCTTCACCAAACAATTCAAATGCCACATCCGTTAGAAAAAAATCTTCCGTATTTTCTGAGCTGGCAGTCATCTCTGCCTCCTGTAAGTTCTCATAGGAATCACAATCATTACTGCTTAGGACACTTATCTGAAAGTAATCTGAGGAACTGTTTTGTCCTTCCTACTTGATTTTTATGCCCCTTAATGTCAGAGTCAAGACTCCTCTGAATGTCTATAGACTTTTAAATGAGAATAAATAAAATATGTAAGATAAACTCAAAATGATCTGAAGGAGAAAACAAGGTGTGGACTAAACATTAACTGTCTATAATATCCTTGCAATTTTTCTGTATATCTAAGATCACCTAAGATAAAAATTTTATTAAATATTTTTAAATGATCTAGAGATTAAAAAGCAAGGCAGCCTATCATATTGTACAATTGAAGAGTGAACTACATTTTACAGGAAGAACTCAAGAATATATATGAAAGGCATTCTATGTTATCCTTTTGTCGGTTTATCAGTGTAATGGTAGCAGGAGTACCTGATCATGGTACAGGAGAATCTTGGGAAACTTCACAATCAATAAAATCTAAATGTCAAGTATGCTACACTATCTGACAGTGACTCTGCTCAACTGAGACCATAATCAAGCTGAACAAGATTCAACTAACAGATACACAGGAACAAAGCAATGTCCAGCAATTAAAAAAATATTTTTTGCATAACACAGTTTTAAAAATAGAATTAGAAAAAATTAGGAGGCAGCAGAGGACTCAAATACAATGATTCTTCATCAGGTTCTTTATCTCCCAACACCGTACACAAAGTTTTGTTAATGCATGTACACATTTTTTTGTGTTCGAGTGCTTACTTTCACCAGATGATCACTGGGATCCAATGAGCAGCAAGTAACTTATCAAGAACTATTGGTTAAATTAGGTTCAAGTCATTGAAATTTTGGTGACTTGATGAATATTCAGGCAGTCAAAACTTTTAAAATCCCCTGAGACAGCAATATTAATAGCTAACGTTTACTGAACAGCTACTATAAGCCAGAAATTGACCAAGTGCTTCATTTGCATTCTCATTTAATTCATACAACAATCCTTAAGGCAGATGCTATTAAGCCCATTTTACAGAAGAGGAAACAAAAGCTTAGCAACAGCTATTAAGTAGAGCCAAAATTCAAAACAAAGGTCACCTTGCCTGTGTTCCAATAAAAATTTACAAAAAACAGGCATTGGGCCTCTAAGAGCCTGGAGTTTGCCAACCCCAACTGCTAAAAGTAACTGCCATAGGAAGATTTATTTTATTCCTAACAAAATCAAGCCCAGGGCTTGCTAAAATGCATTAACACAAGAACCATGATGATAAAAGGATATGGGATTTGAGAAGATAATTCTGAGTGTCTATTTCACCTAAAATGTCCAACAATAAAGGATTCATTAAATAAATTCTAACCCACCCACTGTGGAGGTATACTGCAAAAACATTAAAAATTGTACAACTTAAAAGCACATAGTAATAAGAAATAAACATAGCAAGATATAAATACATATATATACTGTATTTAACACAGTTTAAAATGTAAGTATCTAAAAACTATGCAGAAAGATCAAGACTAAAATGAGATGCAATAAAATGTGCCATGCAAGTCAGACTTAACCTACACACTGTGGCGAGTGAACCTGGAATTAACAGGTATTTTTCCCCTTTGATATCCATTTGCCAAATTTTTAAAGTGCCTATTGTGTTAACATGTTAAAGATTAGGAAATTTAAACTGTAAACTTTATGGAAACAGGTGAAGAGGAAAACATTTTTATTTCATATAAACATTGAATACGTCTTTGATATCATCAGAATAAAGCCTTAGGCTGCTTTGCTAGCACTTCCCTCCAAACCCTGCATATGATCTAGAAATTCCAATCTTACCTCAAGTCCATGCCTTAAGACTCTCAGAGATGACCTCGGTCCCCTACCACAGGCCACATATAGCTGGGGAGTGTCTTCATTGGCCAGATCAGCTATCTGCACAAAGAAAAGGGGGAGAAATGTCTACTTGTGCTACTTTCCCACACACAAACTTGATCATTCTCATGGGGACAAACCACTTTTTTAGTTTATTAGGCTTAAATACTACTACGGGCCCTGGGCACATGGAGTGAAAAAAAAGACCCAATGTCCCGAAAAGCAAGCAGTTTGAAGCAGCAAGTTTTACAAACAAATTTATCAGTTCTTTGTTTTGGTCACACAGCACGTGGGATCTCGGTTTCCTGAACAGGGATGGAACTTGTGCCCCCTGCAGTAGAAATGTAGAGTCTTCACCACTTTAAGCCCAAGGATTTATGTAAAGCTTTTTAACCCCCCAACTGCCTTCAGCTGCTTTGCCCTTATACCCTGGAGAGTCCACAGACATGCTGCTGAATCTCTTTAGGTTAATTTGAATTAAAACTTTAAACTCATTCATATTCAAAAACAGTTGGTTAGCACTGCTCATTGTGGAGTGACTGGAAAGATCCACACCTGGCAAAACAAAATGGGAGAGAGGCTGTCCAATTCATCAACCAAAACAAGATTTTTCAGTGGTCTTGGCTGAAAGAAGAATGTGTCTCCTTCTTCTAGAGGCATGGCAGATGAAAACTCAGGTTCTTCATCATCATCTCCAAGATGTGCGATTTGATATAAGTAACTAGGGAGAAGCAAAGATTTCAGGTAAAATATTTTCTGTCTGATGTACATTATAATTAACACTTCCATATGTTATACATGAACCAAATGAGATTAACTGTGATAACCATTTCATGATGTATGTAAGTCAAACCATTATGCTGCACACCTTAAAACTTATACAGTGCTGTATTTCAATTTTATCTCTGTAAAACTGGGAAAAAAAGAAACCCCAATAAGCATTTAAAAAGTACTTCTTCTGAAGATGTCTGCCATCAACATAATGCTCATAAATCACTTTAATACTGAGTCAGCATCTACAGTTTGAGATCTCTGCTGATTGACTAGGGTTTTCTATATCTTTAGGAACAGGGTACATACCCAAAATTNTGAACTGAACTGAGGCAATTTTCAAGAGCCTTCATATCAACCAGCCCCCAAGCTAAAGGTGAACATCAACACTGACCAGTTTATGACCACTTTATGAAGACAATACCAAAACTGGGGAAATCTTTTAAAACAAATCATCCAATAAATACCTTCTCAGCTAAAATGAACCTACTGATTTCCTATTCACTTCTTTCTTTCTACTCTGATAGGATTCCAATGCCCACATGAAGATAAAATTCATTGCGTATTCTATTAATAGAAAGAGGTTTCCCTCCTACACATTTCCCAGCTCCCTTAAACTTGTTCCATACAACCAAAACATCTAAAAAGCAGGAAGATTTCCAGCTGTTTTCTTGAAAAAGCTTTGTATTCTGGCCAGTTTCACATTCCTGAGGGAACAAGAGGAAAATGAGGTCTAGGAATAGAAATGACCTACAACCCCAAAGAATCAAAGGGAAAATGAGAACTGAGTTTTATTTCTAAGGGATTGAAATTCCATTGTCACAAGACTTTTCTGCTATTGTATTAATATGCATTTTCACATAACTTTCCAAGTTTTAGGATGAGGTGACCATTTTTATTCAGGAGCTCAGACCTCCTCTTTCTTCCATCCCTCCTTTTCCACTCACCCTAAAATTCTGCTTCAATCAACCTCCACTTCCCTTAAACACAACTACTACACCTATTGAACAGAACAGCAACAAACCTCTTAATATCCAGAATACCTTCAATTTCACTGTGATTTCAACACAACAGGAGAAAACATCATAGAAGAAGCAACAACTTTTCCTTACATCATACCTCTAACACATATGGAAAGAGTACCTTAATGATGAATATAGTCTAAGAACCGACATATGACAGCTCTATCCATGATACTCAAGTGTGTATGTATTGAGGATGAACAGTCACCCTGTGTGCCTCTTACCCATGTGTACAAAATGTAGTATGTGAAAGCTTGTGATGGGGAGTCTCAAAAACATGGTGTTGAGTCAAGAAAAGTTTCTAGTATATGAAATGACATAGAAGTATTATGAATGCAGCCTCTTAAGCTTCTACTGTCAGTGGCACCTGGACCCTCATTCAGACCTTTGGGAAAGGGCCACTTACCTTCAATGTGCCGACGCACTGTCCAGACAGCATTGGGGTTGCCGGGTAGCTCTGAAACAGCCATTTCTGATACCTGACAAGAAAGGAGAGAAACCACAGACGCACTGAGCGTGAAACGCAGCTCCTTGTTTACAATCATACTAGATAATACAGTCCCTATAATATAGCAGTGCTCACAGTGTACACTGGATTAAAAAACTTGAACCAACTAGTCAAACAGAATATTAAGAACCAAAAGGCTAGAGGTACTGTCAATTCGCAAAACTGACTTCAGCAAGCAGTGATGGAACATCTACGATAGCTGCTGCAGCCAAGGCCAAATGCTTCCTTTTGAGTATAACATGCCTGCATCCTCCACAAAAAGCAAGCATGTGGGAATGAAACAGTCCATCTCAACTAGCATCCTTTCCTTTCCTTTGCTCCCTTAAGGCGAAATTCCACGTCTCTTCACCAAACAATTCAAATGCCACATCCGTTAGAAAAAAATCTTCCGTATTTTCTGAGCTGGCAGTCATCTCTGCCTCCTGTAAGTTCTCATAGGAATCACAATCATTACTGCTTAGGACACTTATCTGAAAGTAATCTGAGGAACTGTTTTGTCCTTCCTACTTGATTTTTATGCCCCTTAATGTCAGAGTCAAGACTCCTCTGAATGTCTATAGACTTTTAAATGAGAATAAATAAAATATGTAAGATAAACTCAAAATGATCTGAAGGAGAAAACAAGGTGTGGACTAAACATTAACTGTCTATAATATCCTTGCAATTTTTCTGTATATCTAAGATCACCTAAGATAAAAATTTTATTAAATATTTTTAAATGATCTAGAGATTAAAAAGCAAGGCAGCCTATCATATTGTACAATTGAAGAGTGAACTACATTTTACAGGAAGAACTCAAGAATATATATGAAAGGCATTCTATGTTATCCTTTTGTCGGTTTATCAGTGTAATGGTAGCAGGAGTACCTGATCATGGTACAGGAGAATCTTGGGAAACTTCACAATCAATAAAATCTAAATGTCAAGTATGCTACACTATCTGACAGTGACTCTGCTCAACTGAGACCATAATCAAGCTGAACAAGATTCAACTAACAGATACACAGGAACAAAGCAATGTCCAGCAATTAAAAAAATATTTTTTGCATAACACAGTTTTAAAAATAGAATTAGAAAAAATTAGGAGGCAGCAGAGGACTCAAATACAATGATTCTTCATCAGGTTCTTTATCTCCCAACACCGTACACAAAGTTTTGTTAATGCATGTACACATTTTTTTGTGTTCGAGTGCTTACTTTCACCAGATGATCACTGGGATCCAATGAGCAGCAAGTAACTTATCAAGAACTATTGGTTAAATTAGGTTCAAGTCATTGAAATTTTGGTGACTTGATGAATATTCAGGCAGTCAAAACTTTTAAAATCCCCTGAGACAGCAATATTAATAGCTAACGTTTACTGAACAGCTACTATAAGCCAGAAATTGACCAAGTGCTTCATTTGCATTCTCATTTAATTCATACAACAATCCTTAAGGCAGATGCTATTAAGCCCATTTTACAGAAGAGGAAACAAAAGCTTAGCAACAGCTATTAAGTAGAGCCAAAATTCAAAACAAAGGTCACCTTGCCTGTGTTCCAATAAAAATTTACAAAAAACAGGCATTGGGCCTCTAAGAGCCTGGAGTTTGCCAACCCCAACTGCTAAAAGTAACTGCCATAGGAAGATTTATTTTATTCCTAACAAAATCAAGCCCAGGGCTTGCTAAAATGCATTAACACAAGAACCATGATGATAAAAGGATATGGGATTTGAGAAGATAATTCTGAGTGTCTATTTCACCTAAAATGTCCAACAATAAAGGATTCATTAAATAAATTCTAACCCACCCACTGTGGAGGTATACTGCAAAAACATTAAAAATTGTACAACTTAAAAGCACATAGTAATAAGAAATAAACTTAGCAAGATATAAATACATATATATACTGTATTTAACACAGTTTAAAATGTAAGTATCTAAAAACTATGCAGAAAGATCAAGACTAAAATGAGATGCAATAAAATGTGCCATGCAAGTCAGACTTAACCTACACACTGTGGCGAGTGAACCTGGAATTAACAGGTATTTTTCCCCTTTGATATCCATTTGCCAAATTTTTAAAGTGCCTATTGTGTTAACATGTTAAAGATTAGGAAATTTAAACTGTAAACTTTATGGAAACAGGTGAAGAGGAAAACATTTTTATTTCATATAAACATTGAATACGTCTTTGATATCATCAGAATAAAGCCTTAGGCTGCTTTGCTAGCACTTCCCTCCAAACCCTGCATATGATCTAGAAATTCCAATCTTACCTCAAGTCCATGCCTTAAGACTCTCAGAGATGACCTCGGTCCCCTACCACAGGCCACATATAGCTGGGGAGTGTCTTCATTGGCCAGATCAGCTATCTGCACAAAGAAAAGGGGGAGAAATGTCTACTTGTGCTACTTTCCCACACACAAACTTGATCATTCTCATGGGGACAAACCACTTTTTTAGTTTATTAGGCTTAAATACTACTACGGGCCCTGGGCACATGGAGTGAAAAAAAAGACCCAATGTCCCGAAAAGCAAGCAGTTTGAAGCAGCAAGTTTTACAAACAAATTTATCAGTTCTTTGTTTTGGTCACACAGCACGTGGGATCTCGGTTTCCTGAACAGGGATGGAACTTGTGCCCCCTGCAGTAGAAATGTAGAGTCTTCACCACTTTAAGCCCAAGGATTTATGTAAAGCTTTTTAACCCCCCAACTGCCTTCAGCTGCTTTGCCCTTATACCCTGGAGAGTCCACAGACATGCTGCTGAATCTCTTTAGGTTAATTTGAATTAAAACTTTAAACTCATTCATATTCAAAAACAGTTGGTTAGCACTGCTCATTGTGGAGTGACTGGAAAGATCCACACCTGGCAAAACAAAATGGGAGAGAGGCTGTCCAATTCATCAACCAAAACAAGATTTTTCAGTGGTCTTGGCTGAAAGAAGAATGTGTCTCCTTCTTCTAGAGGCATGGCAGATGAAAACTCAGGTTCTTCATCATCATCTCCAAGATGTGCGATTTGATATAAGTAACTAGGGAGAAGCAAAGATTTCAGGTAAAATATTTTCTGTCTGATGTACATTATAATTAACACTTCCATATGTTATACATGAACCAAATGAGATTAACTGTGATAACCATTTCATGATGTATGTAAGTCAAACCATTATGCTGCACACCTTAAAACTTATACAGTGCTGTATTTCAATTTTATCTCTGTAAAACTGGGAAAAAAAGAAACCCCAATAAGCATTTAAAAAGTACTTCTTCTGAAGATGTCTGCCATCAACATAATGCTCATAAATCACTTTAATACTGAGTCAGCATCTACAGTTTGAGATCTCTGCTGATTGACTAGGGTTTTCTATATCTTTAGGAACAGGGTACATACCCAAAATTTAAAACAAAGACTAAAACAGGTATTTGCACACCATCGTCCAATACTGCACTACTCTCAACAGCCAAAAGGTGGAAAGAACCCAGGTGTCCATTAACAGGTAAATAATAAGTGGTACATACATACAGTGGGTTATTATTCATAGATAAGAAGAATATAGAGCTGACACATGAACTCTGAAACTATGCTACATGAAGTGAGCCAGACAGAAGGGTGAACGTGTGAGTGCACTCAGGTCCCCAGTGCTGAGGNAACCTACACACTGTGGCGAGTGAACCTGGAATTAACAGGTATTTTTCCCCTTTGATATCCATTTGCCAAATTTTTAAAGTGCCTATTGTGTTAACATGTTAAAGATTAGGAAATTTAAACTGTAAACTTTATGGAAACAGGTGAAGAGGAAAACATTTTTATTTCATATAAACATTGAATACGTCTTTGATATCATCAGAATAAAGCCTTAGGCTGCTTTGCTAGCACTTCCCTCCAAACCCTGCATATGATCTAGAAATTCCAATCTTACCTCAAGTCCATGCCTTAAGACTCTCAGAGATGACCTCGGTCCCCTACCACAGGCCACATATAGCTGGGGAGTGTCTTCATTGGCCAGATCAGCTATCTGCACAAAGAAAAGGGGGAGAAATGTCTACTTGTGCTACTTTCCCACACACAAACTTGATCATTCTCATGGGGACAAACCACTTTTTTAGTTTATTAGGCTTAAATACTACTACGGGCCCTGGGCACATGGAGTGAAAAAAAAGACCCAATGTCCCGAAAAGCAAGCAGTTTGAAGCAGCAAGTTTTACAAACAAATTTATCAGTTCTTTGTTTTGGTCACACAGCACGTGGGATCTCGGTTTCCTGAACAGGGATGGAACTTGTGCCCCCTGCAGTAGAAATGTAGAGTCTTCACCACTTTAAGCCCAAGGATTTATGTAAAGCTTTTTAACCCCCCAACTGCCTTCAGCTGCTTTGCCCTTATACCCTGGAGAGTCCACAGACATGCTGCTGAATCTCTTTAGGTTAATTTGAATTAAAACTTTAAACTCATTCATATTCAAAAACAGTTGGTTAGCACTGCTCATTGTGGAGTGACTGGAAAGATCCACACCTGGCAAAACAAAATGGGAGAGAGGCTGTCCAATTCATCAACCAAAACAAGATTTTTCAGTGGTCTTGGCTGAAAGAAGAATGTGTCTCCTTCTTCTAGAGGCATGGCAGATGAAAACTCAGGTTCTTCATCATCATCTCCAAGATGTGCGATTTGATATAAGTAACTAGGGAGAAGCAAAGATTTCAGGTAAAATATTTTCTGTCTGATGTACATTATAATTAACACTTCCATATGTTATACATGAACCAAATGAGATTAACTGTGATAACCATTTCATGATGTATGTAAGTCAAACCATTATGCTGCACACCTTAAAACTTATACAGTGCTGTATTTCAATTTTATCTCTGTAAAACTGGGAAAAAAAGAAACCCCAATAAGCATTTAAAAAGTACTTCTTCTGAAGATGTCTGCCATCAACATAATGCTCATAAATCACTTTAATACTGAGTCAGCATCTACAGTTTGAGATCTCTGCTGATTGACTAGGGTTTTCTATATCTTTAGGAACAGGGTACATACCCAAAATTTAAAACAAAGACTAAAACAGGTATTTGCACACCATCGTCCAATACTGCACTACTCTCAACAGCCAAAAGGTGGAAAGAACCCAGGTGTCCATTAACAGGTAAATAATAAGTGGTACATACATACAGTGGGTTATTATTCATAGATAAGAAGAATATAGAGCTGACACATGAACTCTGAAACTATGCTACATGAAGTGAGCCAGACAGAAGGGTGAACGTGTGAGTGCACTCAGGTCCCCAGTGCTGAGGGACAGGGCCAAAATGAGAAATTCTGTTATACATATTTTACCACAAAAAGAGATAATGGGTGCTAAAAAATATGAATGTTTAAGACCTATTTATTGATAAAGAAAAATATTTATTATTATTCACTACTGTATAAAATACATAACTTACAAAACACTATACATTATCATTTTTACACAAAGATTTAAACATATATATACACAGGAAGGCTACACACACAAAAAAATGGTATCTTTGGGCAGAAAAATTACAAGAGACATTTTTGCTTATATGTACTTTCCTAACTTTTCTACAATGGAAATTCCTTGTGAAGAAAACTAAAAAATTAGAAATGGGTGCAAATACTTATAACAATAGGCTAAGTTGTAAAAAGTGAGACAAAACAGGTATAAACTGGGAAAAGGAATAATAAAAAGACAGTTGGAATAAGCTCCATGAGAATGAGTTAAGGATATAAAGAAAGGGAGAACAACGGTAGAAATGGCAAAACTGGAACAGAATCACAAAATTTTAGACAGTATTTTCATTTTCATCACACAGAAATAGCATTAGGTAAGTGTTCTGCATGTGCCAGCAAAACCTGAAACCATGGCATCTCATTTCATAAGCAATCTGGAGTCTTCAATACTGGTTTTAAATTCAAGGCCAGAGTAGAGTTCAGACTTATTTAACTCATTTGTCTATGCTGCTGCTGCTGCTAAGTCGCTTCAGTCGTGTCCGACTCTGTGTGACCCCATAGATGGCAGCCCACCAGGCTCCCCGGTCCCTGGATTCTCCAAGTAAGAACACTGGAGTGGGTTGCAATTTCCTTCTCCAATGCATGAAAGTGAAGTCGCTCAGTCGTGTCCAACTCTTAGCGACCCCATGGACTGCAGCTTACCAGGCTCCTCCGTCCATGGGATTTTCCAGGCAAGAGTACTGGAGTGGGGTGCCATCACCTTCTCCCATTTGTCTATGAAAAGCCATCAAAGACTGTAACATAGGGATGAGGAAATCATTTCATGAGGGTTGTGTCTTATTTGCTTAAAGAGATGACCCTCTATAAAGGTTGAGTTTTACAGGACAATGAACTGTAGTAAGGAATTAGGGAACTAATTCAGACTAGTACCACAAAAAAGGAATACAAAAGTAATCAACAACTTGACTTTCAAATGAAAGCTGTAAAGGACAGCAAAATCGAGACTTTACACTCAAGTTGCTGGAATTGGCCCACAAGACATTAACAGAAATAGTAAGGACGGCAAAACCAAGACATGGAAACTACCCAAATGTCCATTGTCAGACGAATGCATAAAGATGTGGTACATATACACAACAGAATACTACTCAGCCATAAAAAAGAACAAAATAAGTCATTTGCAGCAACATGGATACAACTGGAGATGAACATACTAAGCGGAGTCAGAAGGAGAAAGATAAAGGCCGTGTGGCAGCATTTATGTGGACTCTAAAGCTACAGCACAAATGAACCGTCTATGAAAAGGAGAAAGACAAAGGCCATACGGCAGCATTTACGTGGACTCTAACGCTATGCCACAAATGAACCGTCTATGAAAAGGAGAAAGACAAAGGCCATGTGGCAGCACTTACGTGGACTCTAAAGCTATGGCACAAATGAACCGTCTATGAAAAGGAAAGACAAAGGCCGTGCGGCAGCATTTACGTGGACTCTAAAGCTATGGCACAAATGAACCATCTATGAAACAGGAAGGATAAACAATGAAGGTCCTAGCAGAGAACAAAATTCAACATCCTGAGATAAACCCTAATGGAAAGGAACATTAAAAAAAGAGAGAAATAGTAAGGTTGGAAAGATTGGTGACATGGCTGGGAAGCTGCTATAGGTACTAATGAGTTTCAACTTCAGACTTGTACAAGTGACATGTCTATGGACCATCTATTTAATACTAAGCAGTTCAGCAGGAATGCCCAACAAAAAGTTCAGATCACTTCTAAAGCTACTTTTTGCAGCTATCCACAGGTATTGATTTAAGCCACTAAAATAGAGAAAGTCATCAAGAGAAAGAACATAAAAGGGAAGAGGGCAAAACTGTTGTTCTGAAGGACATAAGACATTCTCAGGAAAAGCTACAAGGCCTTGAAACTACCTCTCTTTCACCAACTTTTATAGTAACCAGGGTGAAACAGGATAATAAAAGGACTACTCACTGGTTTCCAAATTCTGATGCTACAAAAAGGAAGCCTGTTTTAAGCACACACATGGCAGCAGCAACAGGCACAGTATCGAAATACTTGAGCCGGATCTCAGTAACCTGGAATGGAAAGAGAAAGATTCTAGTGTGCAGGCAAATGAAGCCACAACATGGAAGACAGTGCAGTATAATAAGACAATATAATAAAACAAAGTGGCAAAAACAAATCCTGTTCTTCACATCCACACCAGGAGTCAGCAAACTGTAGCCCGCAGGCCGGCCATGCAGCTCACATACTCCCAATGGCTGCTTCTATGCCCAGAAGAGCCAAGTAGCAGAGACAGGGACCACACGGCCCACAAAAGTAGAAAACATTCACTACCTGGCCTTAAAAAGGAAAAAGAAAAACAAACAAACAAACAAAAACTTGCCAACTCTTGAGCTAAACCAGTATCTAAGAAACTGCCCAGTGCTCAATGCTCTTCCACGGGATAAAAGTGACAGATCTCGTATATTGCCAGTTTTCAGGCAACATAGAGAGCTTTCTCTTGTCATTCACTAGAAGTGGCATTACCCATTCTCACATTATATGTAATCAGAAAAAAAACCTGTTAACCAGTGGGAGAAAATTTACATTCATATTCCAATTCCAAACTTTAAAAGCTTTAACACCGTAAGCAACTACTTTTTAAGGCATTCTGCCCCTGTTTTTTAAACTTGTAACTATCCTTTCTATCTCATAGTTGAAATGGACAAATGGCTTATAACACCACTCTGTAAACCTTAGATAACCATCAGTTTTCAAAATAAGGTTATTTAACTAAAACTAGAATGAAATTGTAGCAAGTTTTATCAAATTAGACTAATAACAGCTAACACACTTTTTCACTTTTCCCTCCCCCCTCCATGGTCTGCTTACCATATCTTCATCTGTCTCCAAAGTGATCTTAAAGATATCTCCCTGCTCAGTTTGAGCCAAAAAGAAGAACATTGATTTGGTCTTATGGGTGGCAGAGCAGACAAAAATCATTCCTCTTTCAGGGTCATCCAGGTCATTCTAGCAAAGTCAAATACATAATCAACATCTTAGAAATTAGGATTTCTTTTCTGGAATCCAGCACCTTACCAATAAGGATCAAAACAGGCCACCAAATGCCTAGAGGCACCTGGAGTCTCTCCATGCAAGCTGTGACCTAGAGCAGCTTGCCAGCCACAGGATTATGTAACACAATAAACAGAAATTCTTGTCTACTATACATACATAATAAAGCTTAGGTTTAAAAAAAAAAAAGCCACAATTCCACTCTACAGTCTGATCAGATTAATAAGGCAAAAACTATCTCCAGAGAAAAATGTCAGAGAAGACACATGAAATTTAAAGAATCATCATTTCAGGCTGTAAATAAGACTCTTACCAACATCATCCCTCTTTTGTCTTTATCAACTTGCCTGAATCCCAAAAGGCATCCCCCTCAACTGGATTTTGTTTAAGTATTTCCAACATTTTGTATTTCTCTCAAAGGCAAAACATGTTTTATATTTCTTTGTAATCCCAAAGTCAAGTACAGCACCTGGCAGTCAGGTGCTTAATAAATTTCTGATCAACTAAACTTTATTACTTAACACCACTCCAAAAATTTAACTTGCTAATCTTACCAAAGTTTCTAAAATTGATGAAGTCTTACTCAAATACCATGTACTAGATAAACTATGTCTTAAAAAGATTTAACCCCAGGACATATAAATTAATATTAAAAAGAAAATTAATTTGGGGTGCAAACAGAGTTTGAGGAAGCAGAGATCAATGAAGATTACCCATGTGCTGCTGATAACTGAGCTGGGTACACAGAACTTCATTATAATCATCCCTCAACATCTGCAAGGGATTAGTTTGAGGAGGCTCCAGATACCAAAATCCATGGATACCCAAATCTCTTAAATAAAACGGGGTAGTACAAGGAACTGTCGTAAAGTGTCATGATCCCTACTACTTATCTTCAAATGGTCTTGCCTAAAAAATACAGATACAAAACAAAGAAAAGGCCAATGTAGCAAAGCAGTACTAATAAGTGAATCTAAGTGAAAAGTATATAGGAATTCACTGTTTGCTCCTTTTAGATTTTTTCTATGCTGGAATGGGGTGGCGTAGGGGAGAATGAAAGACAATTTATCTCCAGTGAATACACCTGGATTCTTCAAACTAGAAACTTACAGGAATTTCAAATGGATAATGTTCATAGGTTCTTCAAGAATGAAAATTTTATCTGCTTTCCTAAAAACTGAAGCAAAACTGACTTACAATATCATGCTAGCTTCAGGTGCACAACCCAGAATTGTGCTGATTTTCAATTTTCTTTCTCAGATTTTGTTTTGTTGTGCTAAAATACTTACTGACTTTATTAAAAACACAACAAAAATTAAGCTCATTTCACAACATCAATATATTCTCTAACGGTAAACAAAGACCTACCCGTCTCCTGGGAATTGGACAGCGGATATCTGGTTGGTCACCGAAGTTCTTATAGGTAATGTAGTTTTCGGAGCAGATCAGCACTCCACTTGGACCATCTGATCCCCCTGGAACTGTCAAGAGAAAACAAAAACCAGTGATGATTTGACATAACTATGAATTTAACCTTCAATTCCTTCTCTCCTTCAGCACAACTTAAAGGTGCCTGAAGGTGCTAAACATTCAATGTATTTCTTTTCCCTGAGAGTTACACTAGACAAGGATGGAGCACCATTTGGGTGATCTCAGCCTGTCCACATATCTAGTAAGGCATCTAAAAGTTTAGCTCCAAGCCCAGAACTCAGTTCTCAGCTTCAGACCTATAATCCAACTGCCTAATGGACACTCTTACATGGATATTCCTTAGCAGGTTAAAAATGAATGTATTCATAAACCACTGCCAAGTTCCTTACCAAACCATCTCCTGGGTTCTCAACCTTAGAGAACACTGCAATCAACCAATCGACCAAACCAGCAAAAAGGATGCCATCCTTCAATTCTCTCCTCTCCCACAATGGTTCTACCTCTTCAGCAGTCCTCATGAAAATCTCTTTTGGTTTAATGGAAATGCTTCCTGACCTTACTACCTTCCATTCCAATACCAAAATGTAATCATGTGATCTTTCTAAAGCATTCACCTTGAATAGGTCATTATTCTTCTGCTTCCTCCACCCCAGCTCTTTATATCCAATGATCCAACCACAATGAGCTTTCAGTTTTCAATGAACTGTGTTTTTTTCCTGAGTTTGGGCTTTTGTGCAGTGTTTCCTCTGCCCACAACAGAAACTCCTCCTCCACCCCCACTGCACCTAACTCCTAACTATTCCTCAGTCCTCGGCTAAGAGCACTTCTGAAAGCTTTCTCTAATGCACTGCCCTCCTTTTCCTGGTTAGGAACTCCTCCTCCATGCTGTCATGGCATGTGGCACACGCTGGTAATTTTTGTGTTACTAGTATGTATTCCCCATTATACTCAATCTTGTATAAAAGCAGACACCACAACAAATTTTTCACCACACAGTCCCAGGGGCCAGCGATTGACTTTGCACACAGTGATCATAGAGGTTCAGGAAACATTTATTTAATGAATGAAATCCTTGTAAATGAGAAGTATCATAATACATTATAACAATTAACATAATCTATTTTTTAAATGCTTCTGCTTTATAGTCTCTTCCTAAGATTTAACGTTCAAAGACAACTGCTATTTTATATTTTTCTTCTCCAAAATCCTACCCAACAATAGACATACTTCATTTTAGACATCAAATGCAAATGACTCAAAACAGAGAGGACTGGATCACCACCTTAGATGAGCCTGATACAATTTAGATACCACAAATATAGTTGTCCTTTAGTCTTTTAATACAATGAATTAAACTAATACTGATTCTTCATGGTGAATCTCTTTGAGCTCCTACAAAAATCATACTTTGCTATGATGCATATAAAACACTGTTGAATCTGATTTGCTAAAATCTAAGATTTTTGCATCTACCATCAAAGGATAACGAGGCTGTAAATGTTTCTTATTACTGTCCTTCCCCAGTTTTGGTATGAAGTTATATTAAGCTCTTAAAGTGGTACATAGGTTTTTATTCTTTTTCTGATCTCTCAAGAAATTTAAGGTCCCTAAAAATTCTGAACCTTAAATCTTCTGAGGAAAAGATATTTTTGATTATTGCCCCAATTTTTTAAACAAATGTTGGTCTATTCAGGTTCTNAATCTTATATATTTTCAAGTTATCTGTTTTTTTTGTTTGTTTCAGTTATCTGTTATTAATGTATTAGTACCACAGTATTTTAATTATCGATGCTGAGTATTATAAATATCTGATAAATTAGTAATCCTTCAATGCTCTTCTTGTTCAGTTTTCTTTGCTACTTTTATTGTAAGTAAGCTTTAAAGAGTTCTTTTCTAGGTCTAAATGAATTTTTAAAGAACTTTCCAGAATTTCTTTAATATGTCTGCATGTTGGTAAAATTTGAAGGATGTTATTTTTCTAGGGAAGCTGATCAAAGAGAAACTATTAAACCAATGACAAGAGGACGACTCCAGAGACCTAAACCCAATTTATCAAGGGCAGTTGGGAAGAAATCAGTTCTTCCACAAGGTAAAACAGATGCAGAGGACAAGAGTTTACATAAAGAAACTCCTGTTGAAAAGGTATGGAGTAAGAGGTATAATGGAAATTAAAATTATAAAGTTTTTTTCCTAAGTAGTTGGGAATAAAAATGTTTAACTTGTAATTACAAAGTAAATGATAATAAAGCCAAGATATAAGAAATTCACACATTAATAAATTGTCTTACTAGCCTCATATGTTTTCTTTAGAATGTTGGATATATCATTTTGAACATCCTTAGTAGTGATAAAGCTATCTTTTGTTTACTTATATAAGATTTTTATTAAAAGTATTTTTTAAACCAGCTATAGTGAAATTATACCCACAACTCTCTTTTCTAAACACAGATATATTCCTGTCTTTCCTTTATAGANATATCATTTTGAACATCCTTAGTAGTGATAAAGCTATCTTTTGTTTACTTATATAAGATTTTTATTAAAAGTATTTTTTAAACCAGCTATAGTGAAATTATACCCACAACTCTCTTTTCTAAACACAGATATATTCCTGTCTTTCCTTTATAGATTTTCTCTTTTTATGAAAATAAACATTTCTGTATTTTTTAGTTATATATTACATTTAAAATTTTTTTCTCTGAAACTATTAATTTATACTCTCTTGGGGTTAGTTGTTTTCTTATTTTTAGTTGATCTTTTTAATAGCTGCATCAGATGAACATTATTACTTTACCTGCCATTTCTCTGGTATTTAGGTTGTTTCCATTTTTTTTTAACTCTATAAGTAAAAGCAGTTTTGTAAATAGCAAAGAATAAATTTCTAGAGGTGGTAGGGATTACTGGGCCATAGTATTTAAAATGTATTTTTGGCTCTTGTTATGTATTAACAAACTGACAGTCAAAAAAAAAAAAATCTTAGGAACTCGCTGGCAGTCCAGTGGTTAGAACTCGGTGCTTTCACTGCCTGCCTGGGGAATTAAGAACCCACAAGCCATGCAGTGGCCCCCCAAAAATCTATTTACCTTTCTATAAGCATTATAAATGTTTGCTTCATTATATCTTTGCCAGTATTATATTTAAAATGCTTTATTTTTGCTAAAGTAATTCTTTGAATTTTAGTCTGCTTTTTTCCTCTTATGTGAAATCTTTCCATACTTTTTATAATGTAGTTATATTATTATATTCTCGTAAGATAAAGTTTTTAAGTTCTAAAAAATTGGGAAAATACAGACTTATGTAAAAATTAAAATAGAAATTAATTGTTTAATCCACATACAACTGTTTTAGGATATATCCTTCCAACTTTTTTTTTTTTTTACGAAGTTGAGTAGTATTGTTAATTCAGTTTTGTATACTTTGGTATTTTAACGTTTCATAAATATTTTTTCATATCATTAAATGTCTTTTGAAAACATGATTTTTAGTGACTTCATAATTTCATAATATTCTATCAGTAAGTGTAACTGAATTTAACCGTTTATTCATTATTGGATATTTGTCAGTTTATAGTATTTGCTGTTTTGCATAATGTTCCAATGACCATCCTTATACTTAAGTCTTTGTCTAAATATTTTCTTAGAGTAGCATCTAAGAAATGATATTACTGGGTCAAAGAATATGAACATTATTAAAGCTCTTGATAGATATTGGTAAGGATATATCAATTTGTGCTTCTATTAGTAATGTATGAGATTATATGTTTAAAATGTTCTCATCTGTGTTTATGATTTTAACAACTCTCTTCTAATAATTAGAAGTACAAAAAAGAGAAATTTTATTATTTCCACTTATTTATTTATGAAAAGTTTTTGTGTTAAGTAGATTAAATATAAAAATTAAATTTGTAGAGTCCCATGGAAAAGGATGGTATTCCTGGAATGGAGAATACAGAGAAAGGGAACCGAGAACCTGACACTGTATCTAAGTAAGTATTTAGGAAATAGAATAAAAATAGTAACTCTTAGGAATGATTATAATGGCTTGTTTTTTACTTCCTAATGTCTGATTCAATTTTCAGCTAGTGTAATTAAGTCCATTTTTAATTATAGGGATTGTTGAAACATTTAATAATGCTATTTATGCTTGGTATTACAAGCATAATAAATATGCCTAAATAAATTATCGTGTGGGTCCACTAGCTAACCAAATCTTGTTAGAGAAATTAATGGTTAAAATGTATGATTATGGATAATTTTATTTGTAGCAAGGGATTTCAGAAGGGCATATTTAGGGAAATTCTCTGGTAGTCCAGTGGTTCAGGCTCTGTGCTTCCACTGCAGGGTCACACATTCAATGCCTGGTTGGGATCTAAGATCCTACATGCTGCTTCGTATGGCCAAAAACCAAAAACCAACAGAATATTTAACGTGGAGTGAGAACTAGGATAGGTCTTGGTCCAATATAAATCTGAACCAGTGGATTTCAGGACTGCATATTTATGCCATAATCTGTGTCTAATGCCCTGAAGGTGTATGTTACACAGTGGTATAATAATACCACTGTTGAGTGAGTGGGTAATAATATTCCATACTTAGCAGGTATAGATTTTTTCCAATTTTGTGGTGAAAATTTGATTTAAAAATGCGTTTTTATTGTCATGCTTTTAGGACTGTGTCTGTTCTAGAGAGTTAAGATATTCAGGGTATGTGTATCTTTGCAGGTGTTCTTGACACTTGTGAATTATTTTGTATTTCCAAATGGTTTACTTATTTATACCTGGGAGAAGGGAGTACTGAAAATAAGTCTCTCTGTGATATACAAGTAATTATGTGACTTCAGAATAACCATTGATTTTATTCCTTTGTAATTACTCTAGTTTGAGTGAAAAAACTTGTCTGCAGGAAGATAATCAACCAAAGGCTTTCAGACCTGCACGACTAATGCGGGGCTTATTACAAAGGCCAAAACCAAATGTACGTAAAGCTACTGAAAGAAAAGGAACTCTTACATCACAGGAAAAACCTGGTGCCAGTATAGAAAAGAGTGAAAATGAATCCTGTATCAACAGAAATGTAAGTACTCTGATGCCCTCCAGTTTTTTGTTAAACAAAACATAAGCCTCCTTTCATCTCCCGTTTTAAAACATCAATATTATACAATTATCTACACTGTTCTTTAAATTTAATGCCCGTATGTCATAGCCAGAAGCTTTGCTAATATGAAGTCACTTAGCTCTCAGCTCTGTGGATTTTAAGCATTTGTATGATGAATCATCTGCTTTTACCTTATGCATGTTTGGACTTGCCTTTTTCCCTCATTACTCAGCAGGTGTGATTATACTTCCCTTTTGAAGGGAATTACAGGATTATACTTTTCTTTCAAAAATATAGGTAGGTGTCTGAATTTTAACACTGACTTAAACAAAGTAAAATGTTAAAAGCTCCCTATATAATATTCCAACAGCAAAGATTATAAATTTTAGATATTTACATAATAACTGATCTTTGTGATAAGAGTAAAAATTGGTATGGTTTGAGATTGGAATTTCTTTTGTAGTAATTCCCAAGGTCTGTAATGTGATTATAATAATCCAAAAGATTTAGAAAGACAGAACCCAAGGAATAATTTTAACAGATTACTTGCTTTCTGACTGGGAAGAAAAGAATAGGGGCTTTGAGACGAGATAAAAGGTGTGGCTTATGAAATTTTCTATATCTTAAGAAAAAAACATTAAAAAGTGCCTCTGAGCAAATTCCCTGGTGATCCAGTGGTTAGGATTCTGTGCTGCTGCTGCTGGGGACCTGGGAAGGATCTGCTAGCTGTATAGCCCAGCCCGAAAAAAAAAAGTGCCCCTTGAATATCATTTTACAGTTTTGAAATGTTTACCATTTTCCTTGTACTCAAATTGTACATAATTTTCACTGAAATCTTATATAAATGGGTGTTTCATTCTAAGACCTAAAACTTTAAAAAAAAAATGTGTTTGTTTTATTAAGACTCCTGAACAGATAGAAGATCAATTATGTGAAAATTTTGAGTGTGAAGACATTGCATCACTACCTGAAAAAAAAGACAGTTCCTTTCAAAATGTGCAGTCAGATGAGCCCAAGGCTGTTAATGAATGTCTGAGGTAAGCATCGTCTTATTGATGATATAATATTTGAATTATATGTAAAGTTTTAGAAATTATCAAGCATTTTTTAAAAACAATAGCAAATCAGATTGATTTGTTATCTGTTTATTAAGTTACATAATATTTGCAAACATACATTCACCTTTCAAGGCAGTTTATCTCACTGCCTTCATGTTGATTTCTCACTTAAGGGTATTTTGATGAATTTTACCCATCACAAATTAGACCTTGAGTTATTAATAACATGGATAGTTAATAATATCACTTGACAAGCATATTAAGTTATATGTCTATATCCAAATGTGAAAATGCTACTTAATTTAGTGTTTGTTTCTTTAGGCTTAGATTGATCACACATATGTAAATCGTATGTAATACTTATATGTATAAATTGATACTTTTTTACAGCAGAGTTCTTTGTATTTGTTATTTCCCCTCTGGATGATACCAAACGAGATCGACAGAACTATTAGTATGCTTTAAATTTTTTTTTCCTTTTGGGAATATTCAGTGCACAAAAGTAGTGAGAACAGAGTAACAGATTCCTGTGAACCTACTATCTAGTTTCAGCAGTTACTCATATTTTACCAATCTTTGCATTCACAGTCTGGCCTATTGTATACTTTATTAAAGCTATATGAACCCATTTAAATACTACCTAACCTGTGAGTGAAAGCTAGGTTTCCTGAACTACTCAAAAGGTCTCTGTTAGAAGACAAAAAAATTAGTTCCTCTCTTCTTTCTCTATTCCTTTGCTTCTTACTTCCCTCTCTGTACCCTCTCCCTATATCCCCAACCTGCTTTGCCATATAAATCCTGGGTAGAACCCCTAGACATACAACTGCACTGCTGGTGCTGTTTAGTTGCTAAGTTGTGCCTGACTCTGCAACTCCATGGACTGTAGCCCACCAGGCTTCTCTGTCCGTGGGATTTCCCAGGCAAAAATACTGGAGTGGGTTGCCATTTTCTTCTCCGGGGATCTTCCTGACCCAGAAATTGAATCTGCATCTCCTGCACTGGCAGGCGGATTCTTGACCACTGAGACACCTGGGAAGGCTAAACAATTGCATTATTACATATCTCTGATACAAATATTAATTACAGCCTGACACTGTTGAAAAAAATTTAGGGACTGAAAAAAAGAGAAATATCCCTACAGGCAAATGCCCCAGAAAAGGGCAATAATGTAGGTGAAATGGAGACAGATATGAAAGAAACTGGAAGAGAGATTTCTCCAGGGGAGAAGATACTGGAGTTGATTGATGCCACTGAGGAAGTAGATTTTGAAGAGACTGAAAGAAGAGAAATACCTACACCAAAAAAGGCCTAGGAGATCAAAATATTAACCAATCATTAGGTGGTTTTTCATTCAGTTATATATTTTTATTGATTTTACCACCTATTATTATGATAAAGCACAAAACAGAGTGTGCTTCTGCTTTTTTAGAATATAAGGTACTTGTAGTAGATAGTGATTGTTATGTGCCCAATAGCATTCAGCAGACTGCAAGATGTTGTTTATTTTCTCTTTTGTTTCATTCCCAGTTTATGTTATGAAATCACAAGCTTTTAGAGAAATGACTATACAGGAAATCTCGGTTTGAATTGTTTTTAAAAAGTGAGGAGGGATAGACTATGTTTGTAGTCATAAGACTGTATCTTATTCAAATTATACCTCCATCCAGCTACTTGAGATCTTGGTTAGTTCTGGCCATATAAATGAGTTCTTTAACTCTTATCCAGGCATGTGTCTGGATAAAGGATAGTAAGGGTGAAAAGGTAGGGATAGCAGATACAAATTGATTTAACTCCAAGCAGAGAATGGAAGAGTCTTTCTCAGTAGGTATTTGCCAACACTGGTGTGGATGACAGTTAGCGAGAGACTATTCAGGCCCAATTTGCCATTTTTCTAATTGACCTAGGGCTTCTGTGTTGACTCAGACAGTAAAGAATCTGCCTGCGAAGCACCTGGGTTCAATCCCTTGGTCAGAAAGATCCCCTGGAGAAGGGAATGGCTGCCCACTCCAGTCTCCTTGTCTGGAGAATTCCATGGACAGAGGAGTCTGGCGGGCTGTAGTCCATGGGGTTGCAAAGAGTTGTACACGACTGAGTGACTAACACACTTTTATTCATTGACCTTATTGATAGATTTAATTATTTTAAAAATTTATTATAATTTCCAAGGATGGAATTTTTTTTCTCTCCTTTAATTTTAAAATTTGGCCCCAAAAGTCCTGGTGCTTCATTAATTTTTTTTGTTAATTTGAGAGTTCCTGATTTTTCAGTAGTTATTTCTTAATGATCACATCTTCAGTTGACAGGTTTAAAATTTGATTGTGTGTGTTTTCTTTCTTTCTTTTTTCTTTTTTTAGTATTCAGGAGGATAATAGAGCAAATAAAGATGTTCGAATTCCAAAGACTCGATTTCAGAAACCAAAGCCAAATATAGGAAGGAGAACTGGAAGAAGAGGAATTTCCTCAAAGGAAGAGGTACCAAAGGAGGTAACTGCCTCTGAGGAGATGACAGCAGCTTTGAGAGAAACTGCAACACTGGAAACCTCACTAAGGGAGAAGGAACCTGTGGAGACTAATACTACTAAGGAAATGGAGTCAGATTTAAAAGAAATTGGAAGAAAAGACGTCTCTTCCAGGGATATAATGCCAGAAATGAGTGATGTAGCTGTGGAAATGGAGACAGATTTGAAAGAAACTGAAAAAAATGACATCTCTCCCAGGGAAAAAATGCCAGAAATAAGTGATGTCATTGTGGAAATGAAGACTGATTTGAAAGAAACCAAAAAAAATGACATCTCTCCCAGGGAGAAAATGCCAGAAATGAGTGATGTCACTGTGGAAATGAAGACTGATTTGAAAGAAGTTGGAAAAAATGACATCTCTCCCAGGGAGGAAATGCCAGAAATGAGTCACATCATTGCAGAAATGGAGACAGATTTGAAAGAAACTGGAAAAAATGACATCTCTCCCAGGGAGGAAATATCAGAAATGAATGATGTCACTGTGGAAATGAAGACTGATTTGAAAGAAGTTGGAAAAAATGACATCTCTCCCAGGGAGAAAATGCCAGAAATGAGTCACATCATTGCAGAAATGGAGACAGATTTGAAAGAAACTG
>SJYV01021317.1:771749-798670 GCA_006410875.1 Neotragus pygmaeus
TATAAGAGACAGGGGCAAAGGTTGTTATTCCTACCTTATGGAAAAGAAAATAATCGAGATCTACTGTTCCTATGACAAGTGGGTTCTTTACACTGGACAATATTGCCTGTTTTTTATATAATTAGAATTAAATTTTTAGCTTTCTGTTCTGGACCGTCCATGACTTCCACCCACTCTTGTCTTTCTAGCCTTTTTTCATGCCATTCGCTCATACATCCTTTCATTGTACACGTTCGTTGAGCTCCTCTTTAAACCAGGGTATACACTGCTGCTGCTGTCTCGCTTCAGTTGTTTCCGACTCTGTGCGACCCCATAGATGGCAGCCCACCAGGCTCCCCCGTCCCTGGGATTCTCCAGGCAAGAACACTAGAGTGGGTTGCCATTTCCTTCTCCAGTGCAGGAAAGTGAAAAGTGAAAGTGAGTTTGCTCAGTCGTGTCTGACTCCTTAGCGACCCCATGGACTGCAGCCCACCAGGCTCCTCCACCCATGGGATTTTCCAGGCAGGAGTACTGGAGTGGGGTGCCATTGCCTTCTCCAATACTGCTTGCAGTTCTCCGCAAATACTCTTCATGTTTCTGTGTCAGTGCTTTGCTGTTTTCATTCCCCTTGCCTAGAATGTATGTACCCCATACTCAGAAACCAAAATCTTGCCCATCTTTGAGAAACAAAATATCATCTCTGGGAAGCCCTTTCTGATTACTTCAACCAGAAATGTGACTTGTGGGCACCTTTCTCATGATACTTGTCATACATTGAGTTTTATTATAGTCATTTGTGCACAAACCTCATTTCTTGAAGATGATTGTGACTCTTGTGGCAGTGGAGGTATGGCTGACTCACCTCTTCACCATCTGTATTTCTAGTACAGCGTCTCGCACACACTTAAGTGTTCAATACCTGTTTTTGGAATGCACAAACAAAGTGGCCTGACCCTAACACAGTGCCATTCTCTACATTAGCTCTCATCTTCTCCCCATTGTGCAGGCAGCATGATTGATGCCAACCTGAAACTGCTGCAGGAAGCCGAGCAGCGTCTCAAAGCCATTGTCACAGAGAAGTTTGCCATTGCCACAAAGGAAGGGGATCTGCCCCAGGTGGAGCGCTTCTTCAAGATCTTCCCACTGCTGGGTTTGCATGAGGAGGGATTAAGCAAGTTCTCAGAATATCTTTGCAAGCAGGTATGGCTCCTGATTGCTTGGCAGGATGATGGTACAGTTCTCCGCCTGCAAACCGGGGCATTGGATGGATCCATTTTCTGTGGATACTTTTTATCGCTGGATTTGAATCCCCTTTTCTTCTGTATCCTGGGAGGACTGGATACATGCATTCATTCAGCACTTACTGTTACCAGTCTACTTTGTACCAGGCATGGCCTGGAAATCTACTGATGTATTCCAACAGACCAAGTGAAAGCGTAAGAAAATTAAAATGTAATTTCTCTGACAAGTTGAATCACCTTTTCCAAGCTGTCAACCAGGGACTGGCTTCTTTTAAAAGCATTCAGAGATGTTGGTTAGTGGTTTTTGGACTCATAACCAGGCTTGAGGGCTCCCCTGATGGGTCAGTGGTGAAGAATCTGCCTGCCAATGCAGGAGTCCCAGGTTTAATTCCTAGGTCAGGAAGATGTCCTGGAAAAGGAAATGGCAACTCACTCCAGTATTCTTGCCTGAAAAAATCATGGACAGAGGAACTTGGTGGGCTACAGTCCATGTGGTCACTAAACAGCTGGACATGACTTAGCGACTAAACAACACCAACCAGGCTTGAGTCTCAAATTAAGACTTGGAGGGGAAAAAAGCTCCAGGCTTGCAGCTCAAAAATTGAGATGAAGCAGGTTAAAACTGAAAAAGAAACAGGCTTCAGTTTAGTCTTTGCTCACCTTCCCCTGGAACCTCATAGGCGTGTGAGCACAGAGTTGTCATTTTTTAAGTGTGTGTCACAGTGCATCCTGTCCCTATTCCCCACTTCTGTGTAATGGAACATTATTTTGCCATTCAGGAAAATATGACAGTTCCATATGTGCAGACACAGTTTACTCTCTAACAAGTTGTTTAACAAGTTAAACAACAGCATGCCATCATTCATGTTGAAATTGGAGAGAGTGGCAGTAAAGATTGTATGTTACATAAACATGGGGTATGTGCAGGACAGTTAGCAGTGGTCACCTCTCAAGAGAAAACTTAGGAGACCAAGAAACATAGATAAGAGAAAGTATTACTTTTCATCCAACACTCCTTTGTTCCTTTTGAATGTTTAAGTGTGGGAAGATCCCCTGGAGAAGGAAATGGCAACCCACTCCAGTATTCTTGCCTAGAGAATCCCATGGGCAGAGGAGCTTGGTAGGTTACAGTCCACGGGGTCACAAAGAGTCGGACACAACTGAGTGACTTCACTTTCACTTTCAGTCGCGTCCGACTCTTTTGCGACCGCATGAATCGCAGCATGCCAGGCCTCCCTGTCCATCACCATCTCCCAGAGTTCACTCAGACTCAGCGTCCATCGAGTCAGTGATGCCATCCAGCTATCTCATCCTCTGTCATCCCCTTCTCCTGCCCCCAATCCCTCCCAGCATCAGAATTTTTTCCAATGAGTCAACTCTTCGCATGAGGTGGCCAAAGTACTGGAGTTTCAGCTTTAGCATCATTCCTTCCAAAGAAATCCCAGAGCTGATCTCCTTTAGAACAGACTGGTTGGATCTCCTTGCAGTCCAAGGGACCCATTCCAAAAATTAACAAGAAATGAAATGTAACTGCTTTATGGTACTTTTCTTTCAATACTTTTTTTTATCAGTACTTTGTTATCTGAAACCTGGAAAGGGCTTCTACTGTTAATCCCTTAAAATTCCCTTAGAAGTACCCAGATTCTGTCCCCTACTCAACAGAGCACCATTAATAATAACTCCTGAGTTATTCTTTGAAACAATTATTGTAACTTGGGACTCTC
This sequence comes from Neotragus pygmaeus, assembly GCA_006410875.1. Lineage (NCBI taxonomy): Eukaryota > Metazoa > Chordata > Mammalia > Artiodactyla > Bovidae > Neotragus > Neotragus pygmaeus. The sequence continues at coordinate 774,694 of SJYV01021317.1, forward strand.
TCCCTAGTTTAACAACTGTAGATATTATCAAGGAAAAGGAAAGCATCGTTAATCCCTCTGAATGGAAGAAGAGTTAACTACCATGTTAGGTTCTTCGTCTTGTCTGAGGTTTGGACAGCCCACAGCCCCCAAGGGACGCTCCTCTGTGCCATCTAGGCTTTCTAGCTTCAAAGGAAACATGGGGGAAAAAGCCACTGGGAGGTATTTTAGAAAAACTGAGGCTAACCTTTGGTCTAAGAAATATTTGTGGACTTTCTACTTTCTCAGGTGGCCAGTAAAGCTGAGGAGAACCTCCTGTTGGTTTTAGGCACAGACATGAGTGATCGAAGAGCTGCAGTCATCTTTGCAGATACACTGACTCTTCTGTTTGAAGGCAAGCCTCTTTCTCCACTGCAGACACTTCCAGCACCTGCATCCTAGCTTTTCTTTTCTCCCGACCAGCCTGATGCCTTTACTTTAATCCTGTGGTTTGCCATATACTGGTTTATTGGAGAATTAACGTCCCAATTCAGTATCTGATTCTTGAAGATTAGAGTTTCTCAGATGTTTTGTTCTCCCTAGTCCTTGAGAATAAAACTCCAGGAGTGTATTTAACTAAAAAATGACAGGGGAGAGAGTGATGCTTATTTCCAAAGATGCTCCTATAGAAACTGTCAGTATAATTTATCAAACTCCTGCTGTTTACCAAGCACTATGCATAGGTAACAGATTTGCTTAGCAATTCCTGACACCAGTAAGAACAATTTATGTTCATTTTGGAAAGTAAAACAGCCAGAAAGTGTTGTTAGACCCCAAGTCAGTCCTGGATAGAAGGAGTATATCTGTGGGAAGAACATTTGGAATCCAGCTCTCTCCCTTTCTCCCTTCCAGGAATTGCCCGAATTGTGGAGACCCATCAGCCAATAGTGGAAACATATTATGGGCCAGGCAGACTTTATACCTTGATAAAATACCTGCAGGTGGAATGTGACAGACAGGTAGAGAAGGTGGTAGACAAGTTCATCAAGCAGAGGGACTACCGACAGCAGGTGAGCAGGGGAAGCTGATAGGGGGTTGGAAGCACCATTAGCCAGCAACACTGAACAGAATAAATCAGGAGCAGGGGGTCTAAGGGGGTGGGGAGTGCAAAGAAGATACAAGTAGGAGAAAGATGTCAAATGCAAACTGGCCTGCATCTTGCCACTCCCCAGCTTACTTTGTACGGGAGGTATTGATGGCCTCAGTACAAGGCTAAGAAGGAAATAGAAAGGGCTTCCTAAAATAAACACAACAAAAACATTAAACCACTTGTCAATCACAGGATGTGCAGCATTGCCATCTGCTGACTAAGTGAGAATTTGATTTCCTAAGGTCTTATTCAATGTGAAATAATTCTGTCTCAGATTTCTCCTTTAATTCCTTAAGGGCTAAAGGTAACGTTTGCTTTTTCAGAACTTTAGGTTTCTCCATTTCTTTGAGCAGATAAAATAAGAATCAGTTCAGTTCAGTTGCTCTGTGTCTGCAGCACGCCAGGCTTCCCTGTCCATCACCAACTCCCAGAGTTTACTCAAACTCATGTCCATCAAGTCAGTGATGCCATCCAGCCATCTCATCCTCTGTCATCCCCTTTTCCTCCTGCCTTCAATCTTTCCCAACATCAAGGTCTTTTCCAGTGAGTCAGTTCTTCATATCAGGAGGCCAAAAGAATTGGAGTTTCAGCTTCAGCATCAGTTCTTCCAATGAATATTCAGGACTGATTTCCTTTAAGATGGACTGATTGGATCTCCTTGCAGTCCAAGGGACTCTCAAGAGTCTTCTCCAACACCACAGTTCGAAAGCATCAATTCTTTGGCGCTCAGCTTTCTTTATAGTCCAACTCTCACATCCATACATGACCACTGGAAAAACCATAGCTTTGACTAGACAGACCTTTGTTGACAAAGTAAGGGCTGAAGGTAACATATGCTTTTTCAGAACTTTGTTTCTCCATTCCTTTGAGCAGATAAAATAAGAATAGAACTTAGAAATAGGAGTAACCCCATATAGTTTAATTTCTAGAACTCAAGGAGACTAGACATTAGTTCATTGGAATACCACTAGCATCACTTTTAAGTACAATAATAGAGGTGAACATTGGCATATAAATCAAAAGTAAATCTTTGGCACCTCCCATTGAGAGCCTCCTTTTAGCTTACCTGTTAAACAAACTAAACATTCTTATACCAGAAGTCTGGAGGGACCAGCAGGAAGCAGATAGAAGGAGGGAGGGGAAGATTATTCTCATTTCTGTGGTATATTGCAGTTTCGGCATGTCCAGAGCAACTTGATGAGAAATTCTACATCAGAAAAAATAGAACCAAGGTAATAATCCTCTTTTCTTCACCCCATGGAAGTTTGAAATGGGTAATCAAGTGTCATTCAGAGGCTGCTCTCTTACAGTGTGGTTTACATTTAAAAAATACTTTATCTTTGACTCTTTTTTTTAGAATGGAATATAGCATACAAACAAAAGCATATGTATAACATGTTTGTGTTTTGTCAAGAATACTAGATCACTATCAATGCTGCAGTCTGGGTCTAGAGTTGGTACTGTTAATCATTACAGTGTACTGAGCATAGAGTACAGGGAAGCATGTAATAAAGGGGTATAACCTAGGCTGATGAAGTTCAAGGAAAGGAATCCTGAGGACATGATCTTACATCTGAGACTTTAAGGGTAAATAGAAGGGGATAATGGATAAATGTATACGTGTGGCTGAGTCCCTTCACTGTTCACCCAAAACTATCACAACATTGTTAATTAGCTATATCCTTACACGAAAGAAATAAAAAGTTTTCTTTTTTTAATGAGTAAGCAGAGGAACTTCCCTGGTGGTCCAGCAGTTAAGACTGTGCTCCCAGTGCAGGGGCGTGAGTTCAGTCTCTTAAGATTCCACATGCTGTGTGGCGCAGCCAAAAAGATTTTAAAAAAAAGAGTAAATAAGAATAAGAGGTGAAATGTGTTCCAGGTAGAGGAGAGAGAAAATTTGCAAGGACTCCCTCTATTGAAAACCCAAAGAAGGCTAGTACAGCTGAAGTGTAGGGAGTTGGAGAGAGTCTGCCATGAGGTGAGTCTAGCGAGGTTGTCAGTCAGGCCGTTTGGTGTTTGTGGAAAACTCATGATTATTGTATGACCAGATTTACGTCCTGAAAAGGTCTCTTGGACGTCAGTGTGGAAAATGAGTTAATTTTGTCTAAAATGTGAGGGAGGGGTCAACTTCATTCCTTATAAGTGGCTATTTGTTATCCCAGTACAGTTTGTTGAAAAGACTATTCTTTCTTCATTGAATTGTCTTAGCATTCTTGTTGCAAATCTGTTGACCATAAATGTCAAGATATCTGGACTCTTATTAATCTATATAACTGTTCTTATGTCAGTAAAACCACACTGCCTTGTTTGCTGTTAGCTTTGTGATAAGTTTTAAAATTGGAAAGTGTGAGTCCACTAACATTTTTTTTCCAAGATTGATTTGGCTTTTTATCTAGATAGGTGATGGGTGTGGGACACAGTTTAAGGATGTATCCTAAAAAATTCCACCACAGCTACATGTGGGGTTAGGGAAGCATGATTTGTTTTACATGAAAGATAGATCATTTTCACTCAAGCCACTAACAAAAATACGGGCTTCCCTGGTGGCTCAGTGGTAAAGAATCTGTCTGCCAATGCAGGAGACATGGGTTCAATCCTTGGGTCGAGAAGATCCCCTGGGAAAGGAAACAGCAGCCCACTCCAGCATTCTTGCCTGGAGAATCCCATGGACAGAGGAGCCTGGCAGGCTACAGTCCATGGGGTCACAAAGAGTCAGACATGACTGAGCATATTACACTAAAAATAAAAATACATCTCTCAATCTCTTATGTAACTCTGGCAGAATTTTTAGGGGGTGAATAATTCAGGTGAAACATGTAAATGGGACATGTGGTTGACCACCGTCTCTGATCACAACTGGGCCAGCAGAGCCAGAAGGACCATTTGGCAGAGCTGACCCTCCTGGGCCTGGGGGAGGGGGACTTCGGGACTCCGTGTGCCCTGTAGCTCTTATATCTGAAAGAATCCAGTGTCCTGCTTAGGCTTTCTGCTCCACTTGTCTTAGGGAACTGGATCCTATCCTGACTGAGGTCACCCTGATGAATGCCCGCAGTGAGCTGTACCTACGCTTCCTCAGGAAAAGGATCAGCTCAGATTTTGAGGTGGGGGACTCCATGGCCTCAGAAGAAGTCAAACAAGGTAAAAGGTGTTGCCCATGTTCCCTGGGATGGGTCGGGGTATAGTTGGCTCTGTTTTCTACTATTTAAGTCACAGATTCTTTTAATGAGGAAATAATTGGGCCTTATTAGTCTCTGGGGGAGATCTGTGGACAAATTGACTCTCAGAAGGAAATCTGAACTTACCAGATTTTAGAATTAGACTGGGTCTTTGAGGCCACCTAATCATCGTACAGATGAAAATGGCTAAAGGCAAGAATGGTTCAGTGAATCTCCTGCTCTTTTCCCCACACCCTGCTTCCTCACCAGCTCAGATTTCAGGACTGGTGTTTAAGTAGGCAATATGTGCACATGATAGATAGGTAGGTTGATAAAACAAAAAATATACATAATTTCATGAGGGAAGTTTAAAGAGTGATAAGAATATTCTAAAACTGGATTGTGGCTATTGTTACAAAATATAAAGTTACTGAAAAAAATCATTGAATTGCACATATACAGTGGTTGAATTTTATGATATATAAATTACACCTCATGTAGTATTGAAGTATAATATTGAGAAAACCTTTCACTCCCTCCGTCAGTCTCCCCGTTTCCTCAGTCACAATTTTTGAAGGAATAAATATGTTGACTAAAAAGGTGTGCCACTGTCCTATTTTACTGACACACTGACTCCAGGTTTTTAAGAAGACTGTTTAATCCCTTCTGGTTGAGTATATGCAGAATTCTCTTAACTGCAGACCTGAAACTCACCCAGCATCTGTGGCAATCTGCATGGCTTGTATCAATAATGCATGGCAAGGGAATTATTTATATGACCTGGTGGTTTGGTTTTTTTAATTTGTTTTGGGCATTGCTACAAGATTTGTGGGATCATGTTTCCCCATCAGAGATCAAACCCATGCCTCCTGCAGTGGGAGCACAGAATCCTGACCACTGGACCACCAGTAAAGTCCCCGAATTGGTGTTTAAAAGAGGACTTGAGCTCATTTGGAGTTTGGTACTTATTGCTGTTAATAATGACCATGTATGTTCAGAGTTGTGCTGTTTAATACAGTAGCCACAAGCCACAGGTAACTCTTTAAATTTTAATTAAAATTAAATAAGGGCTTCCCTGGTGGCTCAGGATGATAAAGAATCTGCCTGCAATGCAAGAGATGCATGTTCAATCTCTCAGTCAGGAAGATCTCCTGGAGAAGGAAAGGGCTAACCACTCCAGTATTCTTGCCTGGAGAATTCCATGGAAGGAAGAGCCTGGCAAGCTACATACAGTCCATAGAGTCACAAAGAGTCAGACAGGACTGAACAACTAATACTTTCACTTTTCACAAAATTAGTAAAATTAAAAATTCAGTTTCTCAATCATATTAAGCACATTCCAAGTACTTAATAGTGGCTACTACATTAGGCAGCAGATACAGAACATTTCTATCACAGAAAATTTTGTTGGACAACACTTTTTATAGAATGAAAAATCTAAAAACTGCAATCTCCAATTACTGTGATTTCCAGTTATCTCTAATAATGCCAAAATGTTTGGAAATAATGCATTGTCTAAACACAGTAATTTAAAAAAATATGGACTATCTACATAAGATATCACACAGCCATTAAAGATCAGTAAGCTAAAAAGAAGAAAAAACTAAACTACATAGAAACAATGAAATATTTATGATGTAATTTTTAAGCAGGATACAGAATTGTATCAGTACTGTGGTTGTAACCATGTAAATTATGTACAGATTTGGAACAGAGACTAGAAAGGGACCTTAAAAAAAAAAAGATCTATTTCCTTTGGGAAAGAAGAGTGAATATTCCTTTCTTGGCTGTCTCCTAGAGCACCAGAAGTGCCTGGACAGACTCCTCAATAACTGCCTGCTAAGCTGCACCATGCAGGAGCTCATTGGTCTATACATCACCATGGAGGAGTACTTCATGAGGGAGACTGTCAACAAGGTAGGACAGAAGAAACCCCCTTGGAGATGGGCATCCTGTCCAGGAAGCCAGGCATGTCGTATTTCTCGGTCCTGCTTTGAGATTACCCTGGCATGCCGACTAAGTGTACTGCTTTGAATGGGTCAGAGGGCATCTTTGGGGTGATCGGACTTTTCATGGACCCAGCTGGGACTTCTTCCCCAAGGGTCACAGAAGAGCACCTCAGCTCCTCGGGAGCCTCTCTGCCCCCCCACCTCCACAGCAGTGTGTGGGTGAGGAGCCATGGAGAAGATGGGCCTCCCCTGGTGTCTCATATCCTGCTTACCAGATATTCTCGAGGCAGACGCCCTAACTACTTAGTTTCCTAACATTGGTGATTAGTAGGGAAGTGAACTGCTTTAGCAAGGAGGAGCCACTCCAAGCAGTGACCAGAACAAGCTATTTTAGGAAAAGCACAGACAAAGTACAGAACCATCTAGAACTGTGATAGAACTGGGGCCCTTACTGGGCAATCTGCCTTTGGGGTAGGCTGTGGCCCTGGACACCTATGAGAAGGGCCAGTTGACATCCAGCATGGTGGATGACGTCTTCTACATTGTTAAGAAGTGCATCGGGCGGGCCCTGTCTAGCTCCAGCATCGACTGCCTCTGCGCCATGATCAACCTCGCCACCACAGAGCTGGAGTCTGACTTCAGGTACAGCCGCCACCCTTTCCACTCTCTGGGAGGCTGAAAGGTCCTCCTGTTGGATTCCTGGGGCCCATTTTGTTTCTCCCTTTTTTTCCTTATGATTCAAGTTCAGTTCTATAAAGGCTATAAGCTCCTATCCATAGCACCACATCCTTGGCTCCAGGCAGTTGTACAGCAAGCACCCTGATACCTTATAGGCCAAATCTATTCCATGGACTGGATTCTTTCTGGCCCTCAGACTGAGGAAAGGGAACAGGCGCCTCAGATGAAGGCAGCAGTTATAGTGTTAACGGTGATACTTACCTCTGCTACAAGGCAGGCACTGTGCTGATTTCCTGCTCCCGTTCAGTCCTGACAGTGACACTGTGAGGCAGGAGCCACTGGCTCTCTTCTGTAGGTGAGGAACCCGGGGCCCAGGGAGATCACACATCTCATAAGTGGTGGAATATGGAGTGGAGCCTGGCCTTCACAAGCTGTTGTTTCACTCTCACATGGCGCCACCTTCACCGAGCTGTGCTTCCTCCTGAGCGTGTTGGAGCTCAGCGCCGCTCAGTGACAGCCTCGCAACCAGTCAGGAGCTGGCCACATCGGTGCCTTTGAGGGGGTGCGGCCTCTCATGCCCTGACTGCTCAGGGCCTCCTGCTCCCTGGGAAGAGCAGGTTACGCTGCTGGCCCGGGGTGGTGAGCCCGCTGGTGCGCCCGTCCTGGAGGCCAGGTTGCGTGCTGCCAGTCCCCATGTGCCCTTCTGCCCCAGGGACGTCCTGTGTCACAAGCTGCGGATGGGCTTCCCAGCCACCACCCTGCAGGACATCCAGCGCGGTGTGACCAGTGCTGTGAGCATCATGCACAGCAGCCTCCAGCAGGGCAAGTTCGACACCAAAGGCATCGAGAGCACCGACGAGGCCAAGCTGTCCTTCCTGGTAGGCGGCCCCGCAGGTGGGAGCTGGGCTGAGCCATGGTTAACCAGCCATCACCTGGAGACTTCTCCTCCAGTGTCTGCAGAGACGGAAAATTCCTCCTTTAAGGAAGGCTCTTTCTAGAGGTTCTGAAACCATTTAAATCTAGGGACCTCTTTCAGAGCAGCCTGAGCCAGGACATGTCCTGTTCCTGCCAAGAAGGCTGGGCGCCTCAGAGCTCCCCAGTGCCCATTCCCAGGAGCAGCCCCCGCTGTTGAGGGCTCCACTGAGTACCAGGCTTGGATGACATCTGTGCCGGCCCCCAGACCACTTCCCTGAGGACGGCCCACAGTGGGGGAGGGGGCTGACCCATTAGACCTACCAAACTGCTTTTCTGGCACACTTCTTAGGCTTTCAGCCTCCTCAGGAAGGTGAGCTGCTTCAAGCGCTACTACCCAGCGTGACAGCTGGGGGAAAAGTACGGGAGGATGAAAGGGTTCATACCGGGCAACAGCCAACTTGTGATGAGCCCACAAGAATGCAGATGAGTCCTGGGCCTGTGGTCAGGCCTTTCTGGCACCTGCTGTCTTGGCGTGTGTGGGTACGGTGCTATCAGAGGCCGTTCTGCCCTCCCCGCATTGGCCAGACTCTTTCTCGGCTCCTGGGGTTCAGAGACCTGAAGGAAACATCTGACTGTGGAGCTCTCAGTCAACAGCAGTCCACAGGTGGAGTCCTGAACACCACCCTGCAGGGGATGCAAAAATGTACATGTGTTTTTTTCTGGAAGCAAGGTTCTTAAGCTTTTATTATTCTTAAAGTGAACTATGACACCAAAAAAGTTGAGATGTTGCTTTCAGAGACAGAAGCCTAAACATGCTAATTTTTACCTTGTCCCTCTGCAAAGGAAAACCACAGTAACCAGTCCTCAGACAGATCCAGTGAAGTCTATTCAGGCAGTCCTACTTTCTCCTTGTCATGTAAAATATTTTCCCTGAGCATGGGTCCTGTCGATTTAGGATGTCATGGTTGTTGCCAAAAAAAAAAAAAACAGGATTCTGTCCAAGAAATTATTGCTTCTGTACCTTTAGAGAACTTTGCCAGCATTTCTGGAAACCAGCTTCATATAATCATGAACTGACTTCAATTTTTCATTTTTATTTGCATTCTATTTCATTCTTCACAGAATTTACTTTCATTCTTTCATTTCTCTGCTCAGAAATGACTACCTACTACCTACCACATCAAAACTAGACATCTTTGCCTGGGCATTTTGCTGAAGGCCTCCTGAATCTGACACATCTGTCCCTCTAGTCCTGTTTTCCATCCCTCGGCTCCACGGGTCCCCAGTAGGCTGGCTGCTGTGTGCTCACACATTTGCTGTTCCCATTCAGACAGCTCCATTATTTGAGGCCCAGAAGATAAGACCGACAAGAAAAGGTGATACCAAATGCTTGGTGACAGTTTTCTAGTTTTCCTGATGCCGAGTACTTAAAATGTCATCACTCCCACCACAGGGCCTACTTCTTATGTCACCTTGATTTATTTGGCTGTCAAGATGAATTCCCCAACGGTGCTGATATATCAGTCACTGTGAGCTGGGATAAGCCCAGTGAATCCATGCTTACAAGGACTGTCAGTACAGGGAAACTTTGAAATCAATACCATCTGAACCCAAATCCATTTTCCCCTCATGACAGATTTTTCTTACGCCCTCAAATGCCTTGGAAACATTGATGTTATGGCTTCCATCCTTGAGCTGTCGTGACAGTGCAGCTACTTCTCCGGAGGCTGGTGATGTTGGCCTGGTGGGGCGACACGCGAAAGGAACGCCTCCGGGGTCCTCCATCCAGTGTGCAAGCAGCCGTAGCAGCACTGTCAGCAGCGTGGCCTTCCAGCACTGGCTGCAGATGCGGACAAAGGCAATGTTCCTGTGACAGACAAAGGGGACATCCTAATCCTGGTCCCTGGGGTTCTGAGCCTCTTTCACCCAGAAATCCTGAAGTTTCTGGCTCGCCTCTTGAAGCATCAGCTTCTGCCCCTCACCTCGGCCTTCCTGGGCGTGGCACTAGCACACCCATTCAAGGGGAGCGTGATTGTCTCAGACTCAAACTTCTCCCACACGACAGCTTCCAGATCAGTATTCCCAAACCACATCTGTGCTAATATAGTGTCCACCCACTTTACATATTCCTCAGCCCCACCCTGCGTCAGGACTGCATAGCACCTTCACCCCAGACCGATGTCACCCATCTCTGCAGCCCCACCTCGTGTCACTTCCCTGCACGTCTACCCCGACTCTCCTGGCCTCCAGATATGTTTTGGGGTTTTCTGCCACTCTGCATTTGCCTTTATTATCCTTTCTCCAGAAGATAGTTATTCATTCATTCAACAGATATTTATTGAGAAACTTCTATATATCAGGCACTGTTGTAGGTTTTTGAGCTGCACTGCCCAGTATGGTGTGGCTACTTAACTTGAAGCTAAAAATCCAGTTGCAGAGTTGCACCAGCCACATCTCAAGTGCTCAGTAGCCACACATGGTTATTGCTACTGTACTGGACAATTCAGATTTAGAACATTGCCATCATCAAGAAAGTTCTGTTGGACAAACTAGATTCCTGCCTTTGTGGAGCTCTCATTTGAGTGAGAAAGGCAAACAAGAAACAAGACAACATCAGATAATCCTAAGTACCATTACGATAATATCAAACAGGACAGTGGACTAGCAGAACCTGGTAGGGGTGGAGAAATGCACTCGCCTTTCTCTCCAGAATTATCTCCTAGCCTCCTGAGTCCCTCTCAGGTACCAGCTCTGTCATGGAGCTTCCTGGTGTGCCTCAGACCAAGACATGGCTTCTTTCCTCTAAATGGCCATCACAGTTTCTACCTCAATTACCATTTTTGTCACACACTGCTTTTTACTATTGGTGTTTCTGCATCAAGTTCATACGGAGTTGAATTATAAAGAAAGGAGCCCTTGACCTGGAGTGGGGAAACCTAAATTCTAACCCTGGCTCTAGCGTTGTGGCCTGTCGCTCACTGAATCGCTATCCTCCTCCTCTGCTTTATGTTTCCTTGTGGCGCTTATCACTCCCTGACATTTATTATCGACTTCGCTTCAGGAATGTATACTCTACAAGGGGCTGAATTTTTTCTGTTAACCACTTTCTTCCCAGTACCTTCCACAGTGCCTGGCACATAGTGGGCACTTTAAATATTTGCTGAATCAAGAGTTGACTGACCTTTGTTGAGTCATTTCACCCTCTTAGGTGTCTTGTTTGCACCTGTGAGCTGGCTTGATAATACAGTCAACTGTATTACCAACATGGGTTTGAACTGCACAGATCCACTTATACGTGGATTTTTTTTCAAGGTAAATACTGTAGCTCTGTAATTCACCGGTGCATCTGTGCATGCAGAGTCACAGATGCAGGTGGGCTTCCCAGGTGGCGCTAGTGGTAAAGAACCTGCCCACCAATGCAGAAGGCATAAGAGATGCAGGTTCAGTCCCTGGTTTAGGAAGATCCTCTGGAGAAAGAAATGGCAAGCCACTCCAGTATTCTTGCCTGGAGAATCCCATGGACAGAGGAGCCTGGTGGGCTACAGTCCATAGGGTCTAAAAAGAGTCAGACACGACTGAAGTAACTTAGCATGCATGCACAGATGTAGACATGGAGGACCAGCTATAAGTTATATGCTGACTTTTTACTGTGCCCCTAACCCTAGTGTTGTTCAAGAGTCAGCTGTACTTGTTTTGCAGAAGGTATTTGGCAGAGCCACAGACCTAATGGTTGAGAAAATACTTGATAGGTAACAGGCTCTCAGGAAGCGTTTCTTAAATCAGTGACAGCCTTTGCATCACTGACCTTGGCTTGGAGGTTTGGAGCCCCAGGATTTCTCCCAGACTTGTATGCCTACACATGGAACAAAAAGACCCGAAACCCTATATCCCTACCTCTGAGGTCAGATAGCTTCTCTGCCTCTTTGTGTCAGGCCCTGGAGAAAGGGCAGGCCTGGTTCACCATGCTGCCTGCTGAGACCGAGCCCCCTGCTGGTGCCAGTGCTGAGGGTGATCCTTAGCTGCCGTGAACCTCGGGAATGGGGACCAGCAACAGCGAGCAGGAAGTGACGTTCTTCTGTCCTGTCTCCCAGGTGACGCTGAACAACGTGGAAGTCTGCAGTGAAAATATCTCCACTTTGAAAAAGACGCTGGAGGTAAAGGGGGCTCTGGCTGTCGGCTCCCTGCAGCCTTCCCATGCCTCCTGTTGAGAGCGAGCCCTGTGCGCTTCTCCTGCTGGGGCCGTGGCGTTCCTGGCGTTGCCTCAGAGCACTTGAGGGGATTCGTTAGTGATTGAGATAGTAGCAGGCATCTCTGAACTACAGGAAGATTATGACCCATGAGTTGGGAGATCAGAATCCAAGTTAGCCCTTTCAGCATATACTTGGCATGTGACCTTGGACAAATCCCTGAGCCTCACTTCTCTCATTGATGAAATACAAATCTCCATGGGGCCCTGCTCTTGGTTTGTTGGGTAGCCTGGTTAAAAAAAAAAACAAACCAGGATTGAAAGCACCTTATAAAAATAATAAAGTCTTCCATAAGTTTTGAGATAAAAATGATTCTGAGGGGAATTCACTGGCAGTCCAGTGGTTAGGACTCTGTGCTTTCACTGTGAGGGCATGGGTTCAATCCCTGATTAGGGAACTAAGATCCCACAAGCTGAGTGGCACAGCCAAAAAAAATATGATACAGGGTTCACTTAACCCTGTAGAGAGCCAGTTGTTGTCATTTTTTAAAGGAAGGCCATATAACAATGGAAGTTATTTGGGCTTGTAAGTCAGATACCCCTGAGTTCATCTCCATTTGACCACTGGCCAGCTGTGGGGCCTGAGGCAAGTTCTCTAACCTCCCTGAGCCTCAGTTTTCTCTCTTGTAAACAGGAAGGATGGTCTCTGCCCGACAGGTTTGTTGTGAGAATTAAGACTATAAAGCACCTGGTACATGAGCAGCATGCAGTGGTGGTTAATTAATACAATTAGTAGTTACACACAACAGCATGGAGCATTTACTCTGTTAAATACTGGAAAACAAAGAGCCCAGCTCCCCTCCACTCCTGACGCCGCCTCCGGGAGAGGAGAGGAGCCAGGGTGCTGCCTCCCCGCAGGCACCAGTACCGTGAAGGCGCTTTGCTGCAAAAGCACGGGGCTCTGTGCTGAGGCTGGTGCTGAGCGCTGGCCTTAGGGCTGGGCCGCCTGAGGCAGCCAGGAGCAGATGCGAGGAGAGGGCCTCAGTGCTGGTGGGCTTCCTGAGGGAGGCTCGGGGGGCTGCTGTAAACTGCACCAGCTTAGGAATTCACTCCAACAAGGTCTTAAAATGGAATAAAATAAGAGCGATAGTCACCAAGGACCAGTAGCATAGTCCCTCACATAAGCATTCAGCATGGTGGCTATCACTGTTGTTTTTAGGTCATGGCACGTTAAATTGTGTTCCTTTTTCTGTAACATTAATTAGTCTGCTGGATTTTGGTCCCTGAGCAGCTCTTCCTCACTGCTGCTCCCGCTGGAGCCAAAACAGCACCAGCTGAGGAGGCCGTAGGAAATACAGGCAGCTCCTGGCAGCCCAGAGCATGTCCCTGTGCACTCTCTACTCCCCGGCCTCAGCGCGGAGTCCACGGACAGGTGCTCTGGAGCTGTAATCCCCGGCTTCGTGGCAGTGCTCTGTGACCTCGGGCCAATTACTAACTNAGGAAATACAGGCAGCTCCTGGCAGCCCAGAGCATGTCCCTGTGCACTCTCTACTCCCCGGCCTCAGCGCGGAGTCCACGGACAGGTGCTCTGGAGCTGTAATCCCCGGCTTCGTGGCAGTGCTCTGTGACCTCGGGCCAATTACTAACTTCTCTGTGCCGTAGTTTCCTCACGTATACAGTGGAAATAATAACAGTACTTACTTCATAAGAAAAGTAATAAAAGTGAAATGCTTGAAACTGGGCCTGGCATACAGTAAGCACTTAAATCTTAGCTGTGGTCATGATGATATTCCCTGGGCTCAGAAGCCTGGTAGCTGGGTGTTCTCTCCTAGAGTGACTGCACCAAGCTGTTCAGCCAAGGCATTGGAGGGGAGCAGGCCCAGGCCAAGTTTGACAGCTGCCTTTCTGACTTGGCTGCCGTGTCTGGCAAATTCCGAGACCTCTTGCAGGTAAGCCCGAGCCCTGGGCTTGTGTCTTGCTCTGAGACTATCATTACTGGCTTATCGTGGGTTCCACAATATAAGGAAACGGGGGTGGTGGGGAGAAGGCGTGAGGGAGCAGAGTGCCTGCCACTGAACTTGTGCAAGTCCCTTGAAGACTCAAGGTGTTCAGCACTGCTGCTGTCACGTTGACAAGCTGGCGTTATGGTCCTCTAGAACCTCCACTCGGCCTCCACAGTGCCAGGCGCCCTCAGGAAGGTGCTCAGAAGAAACGGAACCATGTGGGTACTCAGACCTGCGTGGCCTTAACCAGGTGCTGCCTGGTACCAGGCGCTCAGAAATCAGACCATCCCCATGGCTGCATCTCTGGCCTGGATCTGATTCAGGATATATCTCGAAAGGAACAGGTTGTTCCTGGCCTCCTGGATCAGCATTATCTCTGCTAGATTTGAGAGGGCCTGCAGAAAAAGCTCCAAGCTGAGGATGCCCTGGCAGACAAAGGGTGGTCGGAGTGGAGAAAGGGAAGGGATGGGGCACGTGCCTCCCGCATCTGATGCACCTCTGCCTTGTCCTGCAGGAAGGGCTCACAGAGCTGAACAATACAGCCATCAAGCCACAGGTGCAGCCTTGGATCAACACCTTCCTCTCTGTCTCCCACAACATCGAGGAGGTCAGCCTGACCACAGGCAGCTGTCAAGCCCAGGATTGCCCCACATTCCCCGGCCCCCAGCGGTGGAGCTGTCTTACAGACTATACCTTATGTATTTCTCAGCCTCATTTCCCTCACCCTTGAAGGCTAGCTTGCAGTCAGAGGGCTCCAAAAGACATCTACAAGGAGTTTGCCTTGATGTATTCTCTTTTATTGAGGCTCTTTTTGCCCCACATCTTAGGACCTTTTTTTCCTAGCTTTATCTTTTCATGGCTTCCCAGCTGGTGCAATTGGTAAAGAACCTGCATGCCAATGCAGGAGACACATATTCGATCCCTGAGTCAGGAAGATACCCTGGAGGAGGAAATGGCAACCCACTCCACTATTCTTGCCTGAGAAATCCCATGGACAGGGGAGCCTGGCGAGCTATAGTCCATGGGGTCACAGAAGAGTCAAACACAACTGAGCGTGTATACACAATCTTTTCATTCCTACAGAATGCAAGATACAAGAGGGAGTAAACTGCTGGGAGGTTTACCATGTTGTTTGGGTCACTGCTTCAGTTGCTGGTCAGAAATAGGATGCAGAAACAGCAGTTTTTGCCAGCCTGGTTTTAAGCTGGCTTTAGGCTAGATGAATCGTAAGCAACAGAAATGTTTCCCTAGAGGAGTGGAAGTAGGGTGGGGGTGGATGGTCCTTGGAGAAGTCCCTGCTGACCTACCATGCTTCCTGATGTAGGAAGAATTCAGTGACTATGAGGCCAACGATCCTTGGGTTCAACAGTTCATCCTTAATCTGGAGCAGCAAATGGCAGAGTTCAAGGTAAGCAAAGGCTCTCGGGACCAGTCTATAGAATTAGCCACCTCTGCCCAAATCAGCTGCCCTGTGGCTTCTCACCGCACTCCTGCTGGGAGCCCTGGATGCCCTTCCAAGCCCCAGGCTGTGGAAGCACTCCCAACAGCTCATATGAAGGCAGAGGGGCAAGGTGGGACCCCCATTGACATCCAGTCTCTGCGTGCAGGCCGGCCTGTCCCCAGTCATCTACGACAGCCTGACCAGCCTCATGACCAGCCTCGTCACAGTCGAGTTGGAGAAAGTGGTGCTGAAGTCCACCTTCAACCGGGTAACGTGAAGAGAGCACAGGCCTCCGCCCTACTGTTTTCCCAAAGTTGGACCAGTCTGTCCCCTCCCTGCTACCCCAGGCCCTGTGCATCTAGGCTCAGTGCTGCCCTGAGGCAGCTGAGCCAACTGAAGCACATCCGAGTCCCCGCTGGCCTTGCAGCCAAGCACTGAGCAGAGCTGGGGGCCAGTGCTGCTTGGCTGGAGGGCCAGGCCTTGAACTCATGTTCCCTTGCAGCTGGGCGGTCTGCAGTTTGACAAGGAGCTGAGGTCCCTCATTGCCTACCTCACTACGGTGACCACCTGGACCATCCGAGACAAGTTTGCCCGACTCTCCCAGATGGCCACGATCCTCAATCTGGAGCGGGTATGTGGGGCTCCCCTGGCCTTGCCAGAGGTGACTCAGGAGAGGCAGAGACAAAATCTGGGTCTCCAGCGGCAGCCCAGCCCTGCAGGCCGCCGCCTCCTTCCTGAGCGCCCCTGCGCTGCCTCTGGTGGAGTTCCTGGGCCTCCCCTCGGGCTGGCCCCTCCTTGCTGACACTCTCTGCTCTTCCCACAGGTGACAGAGATCCTAGATTACTGGGGCGCCAACTCGGGCCCGCTGACGTGGCGCCTCACGCCTGCTGAAGTGCGCCAGGTGCTGGCCCTGCGCATAGACTTCCGCAGCGAGGACATCAAGAGACTGCGCCTGTAGCTGCTGCATGAGCCCAACCCATTCCCCTGCTGGCAGCGGGGAAACAAGGCCTCGATTCAGGCCATTCTCTGTTCTCAGACCTGTCGGGGTGCTTTAGGGGACAGTGTCTCCCCATAGAGAGAGGTAGGTCTGCCTTGGCTCCTAACTAGGTGGGAACGCCAGGCGGGCCAGCCTTCCACACGGAGGGCCATCCTCTCGTCCTTGGACGTGGCAGCACATGAGCTGCCTCCCTGCCAGTTCCAAAGGACTTGGACCTGGAGACCTGAGGTTTACTCCAGAGAGGCTGTGATATTTATGATCGCCCTGAATAAACAGGCTCCTTCAAGAGAGGCCAGTGTGCTGTTTGCAGGAAGGGCTGGATGCTACAGGGCAGGACAGGTCCACGAGCTGCACTGAAATGTGAAGGCAAAAGTCTGACTCCTCAGCCTCCTCTGGTGCCCAGAGCGGCACATGACAACAGAGGCCTCACCTAGTCCCAGACCCTCATCCCCTCTTGGCCCTTGGCACCAGAAGCCGGATCATCCCGGGGGCAGGTTCCCACACTCCCAGCAGGAACAGAAAGGATCTTCGTGAGGACAGCCTGGAATGCAGAGTGAGTTTATTCCAGGAAGACAGAACCCACGGGTACGTGGTAGAGCTGCAGCATTGCTGGTTAAGGCCTCAGTTAGCAGCAGCTTGCTGCAGGACTGCACTGGCTGTCTGCCACAGACATGTTCCCACTGCTCCATTCAGTCATCCTGGGAGAGAGTGTTGAACAGGAAGTCTCTACTCAGGCAAAAGCTGCACCTCTAAGGAAGGCCAGGAAATGCCCCCAAAGGCCTCTTCAAGGTCGGCCTTACCAAGGGACCCCAGCGGTCTGCCAAGGCTGGTTGTCATTCCCTTCTTTCAGGCCCTGGTGGAGAGGGAGAAGGCCAAGGCCCAAGCAGGGCCATTGGATCTGTAAAGGCCACAGGGGACACTTAGCTTGGGACTTTTCCTAGGTCCAGATGGAGCACAGGCTAAGCCTAGGCCACCATCAACCAGGAAGTCTCAGACCTGTTCCCAAGCACCATCTCTGCTTCACCAAGTTTTAGAAAGGGCCAGGCCAGAGCTTGGGTCGCTTTCCTTTGGAAGCAGATTCACAGAGAAGTGGGTGGAGAGAAGACTGAATGCTCCCCTGAAGAAGGACAGGAGGGGCTGCTGTAGCTGCAGGCTGTCTCCTCTTGCAGGAAACAAGCCTCAAGAGAAGGGGCCTCAGAGGTCTCAGTTCCCAGCAGCTGCAGGCTCAGGCCCTGAGTGTCCACTTCTACCAGGTGGACGCTGTAGTTCCCGAGGCCCTAGGAGCAAAGGATAGGAGGTGTTAGTGAGCTCTGCGTGGATTTCAGGCCCTCAGGAGGCTGGACTTGAGCTGCAGGGCCAAGGGGGCTTACAGCTGTAGCCCTAGTTAGCTGGTGGGCCACAGGGAGGGCTCCTGTCCCCGCCAGTTAGCATACTCCAACCACCCGGTACCTCTGTCTTGGCCAGCACGGCCTCCAGAGCCTCCTTCTGCCGCGGCTCCTTGGTCAGTAGACAGAGAAAGCCTCCGCCCCCTGCCCCTGCCAGGCTCTGCCCGTGCACGTGGGGGGCCAGGACATCCATCATACGCCGCACCGCCAGGGGCTCACAGCCTGGTGCCATGAGCTTCTTCTGTTCCCAGTATGATGTCAGGCACTGGCCCAGCAGAGGCAGACTCCCTGGGGTGGGGGCAGAAAGGGGGTCATCTGTAGGCTGGATGGGGCACCCAGAGGCACTGCTTAACCGGCGTCCTGGTTCAGAACCTGGGTCCAGTACTGGCTGGAAACAGGAACTGTAGAACCCCCCCTCAAGGGGTTGTTTGAGCACAGAGCAGCTGGCGTGGTACCCAGCACGTTTAACTGTGTGGCCCTGATCAGCTCTGACTCCCTAGAACCCAGCTGTGGAGCCAGGCCTCTTCCCCCATCTGCTTCCCGGTAGCAGGGCTGGAGGCCTTCCCCAGGATGCAAGTACTGTCCTGAGACACGACTCGCACCTAAGCGTCAGACCCTGCAGAGGACACACTAGTCCTCTGTCCCTGCGGGCCTTGTAGCAAGGGCGGTGCCAAGCCCTGCAGAGCCCCCTGGCCTCAGGCGCACGAGCGGCAGCAGGCACTCTGGGGTCCTGAACTCGAGGGAGGAAGCGCCTCACCTTGGCGGAAGGCTTCCGCACACTCCTCAGTCTGCTGCACCAGGCGGCGGGCGTTCTGCACAATGGCAGGCAGCCGGGCGTACCAGCTCCTCAGCACATCCTGCGGGGAGCACAGGAGCCGTGAGGCCAAGCCTTGCTGAGCGGTCCACCTCCTCCCTCCTGGGGCCAGGGCTCACCTGGAGCAGATTCCGGGCCAGGCGGGTCTTCCCAGTGTACACCAGCAGCAGGTGGTCATTGAGCTTCTGGACAAAGCCCTCAGGCGCAGTGACCGCCTCCACTTCCACCTTCAGTGGCAGCTGAGCCTGGGAGCGCCCCACCTTGATGCCGGGCATGAGGCCACCCACCTGGTCCTGCCAGCCTCCTCCTACGAGAGCCCCAGCCCCGTCACCGCTGGGGCCTCCCTGGCCAGGCTTCCCTCTCCCGGTCCAGGCTCCTGGCCTTGCGTCCCTAGCCAGGACCAGCCTAGGAAGACAGCTTCCCCCACCAACCCTGAGTCAGCTGAGCTGTACAGCTTCCACCCCAGCCCTGGGTACAAGACAAGCCCAGGGGAAGGGGCTTCATTCCAGAGCCCAAGCTTAGAACGTAACCCAAGGCCTGAGGTTTCCTGCACCTGTTCTTGCAACTGGGGTAAACCACATCAAAGGATTAAGACCTTACCCTAACCTTTCCCCCAGGGCAGGATGACACAGGACTCTCCCAACAGCCTAACAGTTCCTGCACCCCAGCTTGCCTGATAAAGGGTGTTGATGGTAGAAATAAGCTTCTCAACATCTCTTATCAAACTTTATATAAAATAGCTTGTTCACATTCTGCTTCAGTAATGAAAGGTATGGATCTCTTTTCTTCTGGCAGCTATATAAAAATGTCAAAACCTGAGGTGATTCTGGGTTAGGTCTTTGATATCTGGTGAAGGGCCTGCAAGGGTTTCGAGTATGGAACACAAATGGCAGGAGGCATCTGGAACACTACGGCCAAAACGTGGTTAGTGTCAAGCCCTGGAACACTGAGAACTCCTTAATGGCAATCCTCCTCTCCAGGGCACCTGGCATAGCTTGTAATTATACGTTCATTTGAGTGGTTATTGATTAACGTTCATCTCCAACAGCCCATATGACTTCTGTTGGCAAGGACCCTGTTTTTGTTCATTCTATCCCCAGGGCCCAATACAGAGTGGGTATCTGATAAACTGTTGTCATTTGACCAAATGAAGGATATGAATGGTACACTCCAAAAGAAAACTAAAAGGCTTCCCCATCGGGCCTTTGTGGTAACGCCCACCTATTACAGGATGTGAGTCAATACAGTGAGAGGAGGAGCTGGGCTATACAGCGGCCAGGGAAGAGACCGCCATCAGGTATCTGTGTGTCTCTGGCAGCTTCCTTCCCAGGGCTGTGCTGGAAGGGAGGCTCGGCATCCTGAGGTGAGAGCACCCTGGAGCCAGACAGGCCTCGCTGCTCTCTACTGTGTGGACGCTAAGGGGCTGCCGTGGTGAGAAGCCTGGTGCTAGACATTCTGCATGACCATGGCCCTGCACTGGGCGCCCCTTCAGGTGGTGGGGGCCCCAGCCATGGGAGGGACAAGGTGCTGAAAAGCAGGCTGAGGGGCCTGTCCCCTACTCCAAACACAGTCCCGCCCTGAGGGACAGCCCCTAGGGACACAAACATAAGGAATACCTAACAGGAAAGGTGTTGCACGAACTCTTAAGAGTATCTGTTTCTACATCAAGTCCTTTGACTTTGACTTTGTCCTCTGAGGAAGAAACAGTTCATTTTGAAAGCACCAGAGAGTGTCAGAGGGATAGGAAGGCAACTCTTAATCACTGTGCAGCCCAGGGCAGCTGTGGGCGCTCTGCAGGTCCAGGGGAGCCCGTTTCTGATGACCCCCGTCCTGTCCCGGGGCAGCCCCCTACCTGTGGTGAGGACCTGCTCCAGGTGCAGGACTGCGTGGATCAGGGCCTCCGTGCCCACCGCGCGGCCTGCGGCCCTCTGCACCGCGGCCAGGGCGGCCCCCGCCAGGATGCTGCTGGTGCCTGCAGGGCGGGGGAGAGGGCGGGCATGAAGCCGCTCTGCCAGCCCGTCCTGCCCCGCCCACTCCTGCTCTACAGGGCAAGGCCTGGGGAGGGGGCCAGAGCGAGGCTGAAGGGGTGAGCAGGCCGGTGTGCAGCAGGGGGCAGACCCACTCACCAAGGCCTGAGCCGTGGGGCAGCTCAGACCAGGTATGCAGCTCAAAGCCACTCCCGAAGGCACGTAGCAGCTGCTCCCTCAGCGAGAGCTCGGAGGAGACACTGACGACACCCGCGCAGACGAAGGCCGCCTTCAGCAGCGCCCCTGCATAGGGAGCAGCCCCCAGCGGGGCGTTTGGTCTCCAGGGTGGACACAGACCCCAACCCGTCTCAGCGCCGCCAGGAGCTCAGCCCAGCAGCAGTGCTCACCCCCTCCCCAGTCACAACAGGCCCTGCAGGCCCTGGGGCACCAGCCCGCAGGCCACTCTCCCTCCTGCACCCGTGTGGGCTGGGGGTGGGTGACGGCAGGGCGCCCCTGAGGCCCTGCAGCTGTGGCCTGCAGGCTATGGGGCTCCGCCCCCACACCCTGCCACGCACGTCGGTAGGCTCGCAGACCTGGGGCCTGGGGCTGGCAGTAACCCCGCATGTCATCCAGGCTGCAACACACGATCTTCACGGCCGTCTGGTCCCGCCGGGGCCCCACCGCCAGCCGCAGCTCGGGCTCTGGGATGCGGCGAGCCCTGGCCCCAATGGGCCGGCGGCCATCCACTCGCACAGCCAGGCCCAGCACGGCCCCACCGAGCTCGTAGGCCAGGGGCGGCGTGTCACTCCAGCCCCCTGTCGCGACGGAATGAGATCTAGCTGGTCTCGGGGGGCTGCCAGCTAAACTTTGGGGTGCCGACCCCCACCCCACCCTCCTCCACGGGCTCACCAGAGAAGTCCACCCGCGCCGGGCACTCCGCCACCACCCACTGCCCGGGCGCCGGCAGCTCCACCGGCATGGAGCAGACGAAGCGCTGGGCAGACATCACAGCCCGGCGTATCAGCAGCTGCCCGGCCCCCTCGTAGTGGCGGGCAGCCCGCACCAGCAAGGCTGGCCTGCGGGAGGGAGGGAGGGGTCTGGGTCCCGACTGCCCTGGGGACCTGAGGCTGCCCCGCCCCTCTGGGCTCCCACCTCCAAGGCCAGCAGGGGATCCTCCAGAGGCTCGCGCATCCTCAGCCTACCTGCTCAGCCACCTGGCCCGCTCCCGGGTGAGTGCCTCCACACCCCGCACCAGGTCTCCACGCTCCAGGAAGGAGAAGGGCCACACCCACTCGGGGTTGGCCGCCGGCCCACTGCGCAAGCCGCCTCGGCCCTCCGCCATGCAGCCCAGGACGTCTGCCACACAGGCCAGGGCACGGGCAGCCACGCCAAGGTCTTCCGCACCAGCTGCCACTGACGGACCAGGAGGCAGGCAGCTGCTGAGGAGCCCATCCCCAAGGCCCTCTGCCCTCAAACGCCCCAGGCCCCTCACACTTCTGCCCTGTGGCCCCACATGTATCCTGGCCTGAGAGTGCCCCCAACGTCTCCGCCTGGCAAAGTTCTCCTGGCAAGTCCCAGCCCAGGATGCCCTTAGTAAGAGCTCAGCCTCGGGAGGCAAACCACCTGGGCTCATCCTCAGTCCGCCTGGGTGGCTGAGTGAACACCGTCAACAGGGAACAAGGCGGTGCCTGAGCCCCCTGCTGGAGCACTTCACCCCATCCGGCCCCCAGCACAGAATGCACGCTCTGCCGATGCTCACGGGACCCAGAGGCTCAGCGCCAGGCCCCCACCTCTCCCCAAACCCCTCACTGACTCGGATGGAGCTTCCTAGCACCCAGACGGTTAACTCCACCTGTGTCTCCCCCTGCTTTAGAGTCTCCTGTCTCCCCAATGCCCGAGGTTGACGACCCAGAGCGCAGACAGGGCAGGCGATGCGGGATCTAGCTTCCCAGCCGGGTGCCCAGCACACTCACCCTTGTCCAGCGTGGCCAGCAGGGGCCCAGGACAGCCCTCGTGGACGGCAGCCCAGGTCAGCGGGCGCAGGCTGAGGTCCTGCCGGGCCTCCAGCACGTGCCGCGCCTTGTGCAGAGCCTGGCGGAAGAACAGGTCCCGGCGGGCGGCCAGCGTGGTGCCCCGGTCCAGGCACGGCTGCAGCTGCTCCCAGGACAGACGCCAGCAAGCCCGCCAAGCCCGCAGGGCCCGGCCCCCATCCTCCTGGGGGTCTAGCATCCACAGCAGATCCCGGGGCCCCGGGGCCCTCGAGGGGTGGAGCACAGGGAAGAGGCGGGCTCTGAGGAGGCAGCGCTCAGCCGGCGGCATGTCCGGGTCCCACAGGTCCCAGTCCCTGAGGTGGGGAGGAGCCCCATCAGCGCGAGGGGAGCATGGTCCCCCAGCCCCGACCACCTGTCAGCGGGGGCCTGGCTCCCTCCTGGGGACAGGACCAACCCCTTTAGAGATGGCACAAGGAGCGGTTCAGGGCGGGAGGCCCAGCTGCCCTGCCTCCTTTCCCAGGCCACTGAACAAAATCTCAGAGCCTGGGCACCGTTAGGAATTTGGAATAGCCCAGGGGGAAGATGCTAGGGCAGATGAGGCTGCTCAAACTACCCCAGGCCCCAGGGATTGACGGGGTGGGCCCCGAGCCTCCAGGCAGCTGCCACCCCAGCTGCCAAGGCCCACGGAGCTCCACGGGGCCATCCATCCTACCGGATGCCCGTCTTCTGGAAGAATTTACTCCAAGACATGTTGAGATATGTTCCTGTCCCCTGTCTCTGGGGGAAGAGAAGGAAGCAGTCAGGGCTGGCGGGGCCACAGGAAGGGGTTAGGGAAAATAAGGCCAGGGGACTGGGGGTGGGGCCAGAGAGGGCAGGAAGAGAGACAGGGGCACACGGGCAAGCAGGTCCTGAACCAGCGACAAGCCCTGGCGCCTCCAGGTGCCTGCCCGGGGGCCTGGGACCCGGAGCAGAATGCTGGCCCCCGGCCTGACCCACCGCAACTGGCACTGCAGCCAAGGCGGGTCGCCTCCCCCTCTGAACCTCGGTCTCAGCCTGAAAAATGGGGGCAGGAGTCCCCAGCCAGCCAGGAGGAGGGAGGGAAAGGTCTGCTGAGGCCCTACGGGCCACATCCTCCTCACAGCCTGTATCCCCCAGGTGAGCGCTCGCAGAGCCCTGCAGGGGAGTGGGCACTGCGCTGGGGACGCTGGGGCTGCCCAAGGCCTAAAGATGGGGGTGAGGGGAGGCCGCTGAGCACCTACCTCCCAGCTGTCCAGGCGGCCCACAAGGGTGAAGGCCCGGCTGGGTGCGCTGTGCAGCTGCACGTGGTGTCCCCGCAGGATGAGGTCACGCAGCTCCACACCATGCAGCGCCTGGGACTGGGCCACCCA
>SJYV01021317.1:798753-809228 GCA_006410875.1 Neotragus pygmaeus
GGCTGGGACCTGCCCCTCAGCACCCGAGCCCCCAGTCCCGAGCATACCTAGAGCAAACCTCCCAACCACCATTATTTTCTCTTCTTTGACTTAGCACCTTTTCATCTAGTAGCTCATTAGAATCTTTTCCCAACTCAGTGAGGTAAGGACAGTTACTCCCACTTCACAGATGAGAAAACCAAGTCTCAGTGAAGTGACATGCGTCTGAGGTCACACGGCAAGGAAGAAGCAGAAACTGGGTTTGAACCTGGGACTGCCTGGCTCTTGGGGCTCCAGGGATATGTGGCAAGGAACAGGCAGTGGGTTCTACAGCAGGGGCGGCATGCACAGGGAGGGTCAGCTACCTCTCTGGAAGACCTCGACGCTGTCCTTGTACTGACACGTCAGAATGATGACCGTCCAATTAACCCCCTTCGGCTGCTCCATTCTGGCCAAAGTTGAAGGGTTTTCTGGGCAGAGATACAGAGATATGTGAATGCGTTTAAATGATCATATCCTAAAATTGATGTTCCTGGTTGTAAATAGTTTTGTGAATTTTAGCACACATATAGGTTCTTGTGGTCACTACCACCATCAGCATCTCAAAGAACTACACCTCAACCCTTTACAGTCACACCCTCCTCCATGCGTCACCTCTGACAACCAGCCATCCATTCTCCAAAGCTATAGCTGGAATGTACTCTTTTGAGACTGGCTTCTTTCACTCAACACAGCGCCTCTGAGATCCGAGTTGGCTAAGCATAGCTGTAGCTCTTTCTCCTTTTTTGCCAAGCAGTGCTCCATCGCCTGGACATTCCACAGTCTGTTTCTCCACCCACCCACTAAAGGAAGGATATCTGGGCTGCTTCCAGGTTTTGGTAATCATGAATAGAACCGCTGTCAACATTCGCGTGTAGACTTAACGCGAACATAAGACATCTCTGCAGGCGGACACTGAGGTGTGGGATTACTGGGTCACATGATCAGTGTATCTTTGCCTTTATCAGTTTGGGTACATGAGATTTCCTCAGGAGAGGAAGAAAGGGGAGGGGGTGGCGTTGACAGCGGGCCCCCACTTAAAGCACGGGGCCATCCTTTCTGTACCGCAGGCCCCTCATCACCCAATCCTTGGCTCTGAGCTGAGGCTGGGGAGGGAGGCTCTATGTCCAGGCTCCTGAGGGTAGGGGCAATTCCCTTCAAAGAGGGAAGCTCTGGGAGGGGACTTCCCCTCTCAGAGACTCCAAGCCAGATGGGGCTGCAACCCCACCTGTCAGTCACCTTCTTCCAGAGCACTCTGAGCAGTGGGGGGAAGGTGAGGCCAAAGCCACGGCTTCACCCACTCCTATCCCCCCAACGCTCCTGTCCTGCCATGTAAGAAAACGGTCTGACTGCCGAGGCTCGGCCTCCTCAAGACCTCCACAGCAGGTCCTTCAGAGTGTGCTGCCAGTGGTGGTCCCACGCAGCAGCCCCCAAAGCTCAGCATGGGGACGGCCGGTGGGGTGAGCTGCATGATCCCCTAGAGGTGCCCTGAGCACACCTCCATTTGTAGTCCACCCGCATTCCAGTCGGAGGCAACAGGAACCTGAACCTCAGTCCATTTCTTCCTGTGTCAGACTCTGCTGTCACAAGCCGTGGTTCAGGCTGACAGATACTGCCACTTAGCAACACCCACACTCCCACGAGCTTCCAGGGAAAGCCTCTGCCACTAACAGAAACTGCTCGGTTCCCCACTCAGCTCAGGAGGGGAATCCAAAAGGAAATCCAAGCAGATCTTGGCCAGGGATCTGAGGTCAGAGGCATTCCCTAGGTTACCCATCAGGCCTTCCCAGTGAAGGGTGTGGCTGGGGATTCCAGGCTGGCCACCAACTCCCTGTGTGACCTTTGGCACCCCCTAACCAGCTCTGGCCTCCGGTGGTAGGAAGCATAATTGCAGATGCCCTCCATCTCGTTCACATGGAGGCCCGGCGACCCGTCAACCAACGACTGGAAGAAGACAGACCCGCTCAGACAAGATGGGGATCCCCTGGGAGGCCTCCTTGGTGCCAGAACTCCCCATTCAACCCAACAGAAGCTGTCTCAGAACCACACTGCAGTCTGAGAGCTTCTGGGCATACCTCCTGTTTTCCTTCCAGTGTTCTGTCACAGGAAGTGGACCTGGAATGCAAACAGACAGCTCTCCCAGCTTCCTCCAGGTCTCTCCCCTTCCTCCCTCTCCCAATAAATCTCTTGCAAGTTTAGTCTCATCTTGTTGTCTGCTTTTCTGAGGACTTGAACCGATATGACAAGTACATCATTGTCCTATCAGCACCATCAAAGGAAAAATTACTCTAAGAACCTCTAAATATCTGGGAAGTACTCTCTTGATCCTTAAAGATGAAGAAACTGAGAGATTGACTTGCCCAAGGTCACACAGCTAGCAAGCAGTAGAGCCAAATCTGAACCCAGACATCTTTTTTCCAAAGTCCATTCTCTTTACCACAACACCAAACTACTTTGTAGGACTGAAAATAGACAAAAGTACTAAATATATGTAAAGTGCCCAATACAAGGTGACAGTGAATCAAGGATGGCATTAAAGATGACAGCTGTTAAGAGTTAGCTCACCCACTCACTCTGACCCATAGTTAAAACACTGATTTTTCATCCTCACAACACCACTGCCAGGGAAGTATTCTGTCCAGTTCACAAATGTTAGTTAATACTGCAGTCATGCCTGGGGCCTGGGTCGCTCAGATTCTTATTTAGGTAATGGGGATAATGAAGGTCAAATACAGCTTGTACAGACAGGTCAGGTGTGTCCAGCTCCAAGATTCATGTCCTTATGCACCCTGCAGAAACAAGACCTCTCGGAGTCTTCGCCCTCTGTCATACTTAACATTTGTAGATCTTAGATACTACGGCCTCTATTCCAACATTCTACACACTTCCAATAGAGCTTCACCTACTGAGGTCAAGTTGAAAAGGTTTTTAATGCCCTCAGCCACATGCTGCCCAAAATTAGGATAGGGAAGGGAAGTCAGGGACAGAATAAAATAAGGCCTCTTCATATTTGCTTCTTGAAGAGAAGTAGGGCAGTGATTTTGCATTTTAAAGGGGAAAAAGTAGTTTCACGGAGGGATCTGATTTGCTTTCTGGGGAAAAAGGAAGGGAGAAGGAAGGTGATTGGAAGTAGAGATTACACTGCAAATCACACAAAGGAAATATAGTTGAGATGAGCGGGTAATGACGAAACCCGACGGGGTAAAATGAGGCAGGAATTGTGATCTCAAAGGGAAAGTCACCAGCCCGGCACCCAGCGGCCCAGCCGCCTGGAGTCCCTGTCGGGAGTCCCCAAGTCCCAGAGCTCCTGTAAGAAGATCTGGGCCAACGGGAAGGGGGCCTGCAGACACGCTACGGCAAGCGGGCGCTCGGGGGCGCCGGCAGAATTCGGAGCGACTCTTCCCTGTAAGGAAACGGGCAGCCAGTGGCCCAGCTCAGTCCTGATGGCCCAAGAGGCGGGCAGGGGTCTGCGAAACGGCTGGGGGCACCCGCGCGGCGCCGGGTCCGCGCGCACCCACGTACCTGCCTGCGCCCGGCGCCCCGCGCCGCGCTCTCCCTAAGGCGGGGCGGTGCATGCCTCGCTGAGCGTCCTGGGAAGTGTAGTTTCAGCGCTCTCCCCGCCCGGGGTGGTCCCTCCCCGATTCCCAGCTCCGAGCGACCTCGCGGGTCCTCAGACCTGGTCGGAGCCGCGCCTTCCTAAAGGGCAGTGAGCAGTCCCTTCGAGAAGGGGTGTGGAGCGGAGACGGCGGCTCCGCGGGGCGGCCAAACTACAACTCCCAGAAGAGCCAGGGCGGCTCCGAGACGGAACGCGTTTCCTGGAGTTCCAGGCTTGGGGTGTATGCATTTGTTTCACCCCGGGGCCGGGGAGTCCTGCGGCTGGGGCAGAGCGGGCTTGCTCCGCAGAGGCAGAAATCAAACCCGGAGAAAAAACCCACAGGCGTTGTCCCAGCGTAAGCGACCACCGTCCGATTGGCAATTGACCAGGCTTGCACGGGTTCGTCACGTGGGTCCTTCCAGTAGAAGCGTCATAACTCTAGTGAGATGTGTGGCTCTTTTGGAAAAGTTATGAATGGCAGCATTGTTTGTAATCCCGGAAAAGTGGAAACGCGCGCGCGTTCAGGGTACTGGAGAAATAAATTAGGCACATCCATACAATGGAATACTATGCAACAGAGATAATTGACTAGGTCGACATATGCAATAGGGAAAAATGTTCAAGACATTTTGTTAAAGAACATTATGTATGGGAAGCTACTCATGTCAGAAATATGTCTGTGGACATAATAGTACACATGGACAGGAACAGGACTGGAAGGAGTGCACCCGGAGGAGGATACTGCCAGGAATGGGCAGGGGCAGGGAGACCTTGAGCTTCTTTGCACTACTTGGATTTTTCTTATGAGAATGTACTTTACAAAACTGCTGTTATTAATAGGAAGCCTGGGAGGCCCAAGCAGTGAGTTTCAGAAAAAATGTGACATTCCGCTCACTTTTTGTAACCTTGGCCAGTCACATGGCTATTCTGTGTCACGTACTCTATCTGTGAAATGGGGTAATAATTGTATCAAATGCCTGAGATTATTATGAGGATAAGATAAATTCTTGAGTCCATAGTAAATGCTCCAAAATTACTAACCCTTGTTATGACTATTGCTGTTATTCCCAACGTGGCCCCCTTAAAGCTGGATCAGTGGTTTATTCCCAGTTGTGTCCTCAGTCACTGGAACATGCCTGGGACATCGTCCGTGGTTAAAACAATGTGTTGAATGATGGAATGAATAAAGAGAATCCCCTGCTCAGCTCCCACTCCCCCACTTCCTCCCTCAAACCTCTTCTCCATCCCCCTTTCTCCCTCTGGAGTCACCCCCTCTCTTCACTTGGCCCAGGTCTCCTCCTTCCTTCACTTCAGCACCCACTCCTCCTGTGAACCCAGGAGGCCTCCAGGAAAGCTGTTTCTAGCAATGCAGACCCTGCTCTGAAGTGGAGGAGAAGGAAGGGGTGCCCGAAGCTGCAGCCCTGGGGGTGGCTCAAGGAAAACAATGAGCTCCAAGGAGCTCAGAGGCCAAGGGCTTCCCCCCACATCCTAGGGCAGGCAGGCTCTCTGGGTCGGCCACTAGTAAAGATATTCACAGAGGTTTTTTTAATGAGATCAAGTCCTCAGTGCAGCCTGTCAGCAGCAGACACAAAAACATGTAGCTCTCTACCCCCATGATCTGGGATAGACAGAGCCATTAAAAAAAAAAAATCTGATGTCATAATATAGGATAGATTCTAGGGTTTGAAATCAGACAAATCCTCTCCAGTTCTCATCACTTTCTGACAGTGTGAGCAAACCGCTCAAATTCTTTGAGCTTCAGTTTCTTCCTCTGTAAGAATACAACAGTATTTGCCTAATGGTCTGGCACAGTCCCTGGCACGGAGTAGGCATCCAGAAGTGAAGTGAAAGTCGTTCAGTCATTCCAAGGGATCTTCCCAACCCAGGAATCGAACCCAGGTCTCCTGCATTGCAGGCAAATTCTTTACCAGCTGAGTCAAAAGGGAAGTCCAAGAATACCAGAGTGGGTAGCCAATCCCTTCCCCAGTGGATCTTCCTGACCCAGGAATCAAACTGGGTTCTCCTGCATTGTAAGCAGATACTTTACCAACTGACCTATGAGGGTAGTCCAAGTAGGCATCCCACTTCCTTATTAAACATGATGCTAGAGTGTGAGGGTGCAAGACTGGAAGGCTTCTTGGAGGAGATGCAATCTGCAGGACCCTGCATGAGAAGAGTGGCTGCTGCAGGATATCCCTCTGGGAGTCGGGGCTACCCAGGGATAGCTTAGGTTGAGTTCCCTAGATGCAGAACCAGACAAAGGGATTCTGTGGGAGTGATTTTTTAGGGTAGTGAGGGAGACAGAATAAGGCAGGGGAAAAAGCCAACCAAAGATGGTTTAGCTAAGTCTAGCCTCAGTCTCATCCTCTGGGGATCTCAGGAGCATAAAATGCACCACAGGGCTTATTTTAGAAACAAGGGATCTGGACTTTGTACCTCACGTGGGCCAGGGGGAGGTCGGGAAAAGAGGAGCAAAATTTCCTGGGCATCTCCAGGCAAAGCAGTTCACAGGGACTGATAACAATTCTCCGGAGGAGTCAGCTATGAGATGCTAGCAGCCAACACTCATGACAGCTGGGGAATGGGTGGTTCATCCCTGTGAAAGCCTATAACCAAGAGCATTTACTGCAGGGGAACTGCTGAAGAGATGGGAGCTAAATGATGAAGGTGAGGAGAGGATAATAAACTCTCCTACCAGTCTTTCAAGGAGAAACTAAAACAGCTGATTATTTTTTCTTCTTTTTTTCCTTGCCACTCCACGTGACTTACGGGACCTTAGTTCCCTGACCAGGAATGGAACCTGTGCCCCTGCAGTGGAAACGTGGAGTCCTAACCACTGGACTGACAGGGAAGTCCCTGGTATGGTTTTAAATAATCAAAATCCAGACCTGATAGGATAACCAAATAGGTAACCCTTTCTGGAGAGCTATTAAATGTACTTTATCATTAAATGGCCATCTTCCCCAAAGCCTGACTTCCCTTTTCCAAATATCTTATGCAGTATTTTCCAAAGAGTGCTCCTATAGGATGTGTATATATCTATATACATGCTATAGGATGTACATATATGTATATATATTCTATAAGATGTGATTATATATTAATAGTAGGATATAGTAGGAAATGGCAGCCCACTCCAGTACTCTTGCCTGGGAAGTCCCATGGACAGAGGAACCTGGTGGACTATAATCTGTGGATTCACAAAGAGTCAGACACGATTAAGCAACTAAACAACAACATAGGATGTTAACAAGTGTTGCTTCAGGAGAGGTACAGATCCACTAAATAAAGGTAAATGGGTTTATTTTATCCCCACAACATTAAAATAAATAGACTGAGTAAGCAAAATGCATGTGTGTATATATATATATTCATACAATGAAATACTACTCAACCATAAAAATAATGAGATATTAATGGATACTGCAACATGGATGAATTGAAAATATGCAAAATGAAAGAACTCAGGCAAAAATTACTAAATGTTTTATGATTCCATTTATATGAAGTGTTCAAAATAGTTAAATCCATAGAGACAGAAAGCAAGCTCAGTTGCCAGGGGATGGGGGTGGGAAGAATGGGAGTGATCGCTTAATGGGTACAGGGTTTTCTTGTGAGGTGATGAAAAGGTTTTGGAACTAGAGGTACTGGTTTCTAGACATTGTGAATGCACTAAATACACTGAATTGTATGCTTTATCATAGTTAATTTTATGTTCTGTGAATTTCACCTCAGTTTAAAAAACAACACTGAGGGACTTCCGTGGCAGTCCAGTGGTTAAGACTCTGCATTTTCAGTGCAGGGATCATGGGTTTGATCCCTGCTTGGGGAACTAAGATCCTACATGCCGCACAGCCAGAAAATGGTAAACAAACAATGACACATTTAGTGTGCTTGTTGCTAATGGGGTATCATTGCTCCTGGGTCTTCTCAGTGGACAGGTACAGAGCTAGGGAAAAATAATTCCTATATGCATGGGGAACCTCTAGGCTAAGCTATAAAGCATTTTGCAAATTTGTTAAGGAATCCTTTTTTCAGGCCATGCCTGCGGCTTGTGGGAATCTTAGTTCCCCGACCAGGGACTGAACCTTGGCAGTGAAAGCTTAGAGTCTCAATCCCTGGGACTGTGTGTATACAGTTTCTCTGAGCTGAGCCTTAGTTTATACACCAGATCAATGGTCTCCATTGATATAATTGAAAGTACACTTTTTAAAAAGTTATATACTTTTAAAGTCTGTCAAAGTGTTTCACAAAGTCTCAAGCTCTGAGAAGACAGGGTTCAATTCTTCAAATTCAGTAATTTTCACAGTGCCTACCAGTGTGCTTTGCACATAATCTGTAGTACACATTCTGTGGATGACTTTGGATAAACCACTGAGCTGTCTGCTGATCTAGTTCTGCCAGAGGCTAAGAAATAGTTAATCTGATCAGTATTTCTGGAAGGTCTGTTTCGATCTACAAAAGCCCGTCCTCTACTCTCCAAAGGTCTGTTATCTAGTGAAGTAATGATAACAAAAGGGCTTTCCCTGGTGATTTAGTGGTAAAGAACCCTCTGACAGAACATGGTCCACTGGAGAAGGGAATGGCAAGCCACTTCAGTATTCTTGCCTTGAGAACCCCATGAACAGTATGAAAAGGCAAAATGATAGGATACCAAAAGAGGAACTCTCCAGGTCATTAGGTGCCCAATATGTTGTGGGAGATCAGTGGAGAAATAACTNGATGCTGTGAAAGTGCTTCACTCAATATGCCAGCAAATTTGGAAAACTCAGCAGTGGCCACAAGACTGGGAAAGTCAGTCTTCATTCCAATCCCAAAGAAAGACAATGCCAAGGAATGCTCAAACCACCACACAATTGGACTCATCTCACACTCTAGTAAAGTAATGCTCAAAATTCTCCAGGCCAGGCTTCAACAGTACATGAACTGTGAGCTTCCAGATGTTCAAACTGGATTTAGAAAATGGAGAGGAACCAGAGGTCAAATTGCCAACATCCGTTGGATCATCGATAAAGCAAGAGAATTCCAAAAGAACAGCTATTTCTTCTTTATTGACAATGTCAAAGCCTTTGACTATGTGGATCACATCAAACTGGAAAATTCTTAAAGAGATGGGAATGCCAGACCACCTGACCTGCCTCTTGAGAAATCTGTATGCAGGTTAGGAAGCAACAGTTACAACTAAACATGGAAGAACAGACTGGTTCCAAATCGAGAAAGGAGTACTCAAGGCTGTATATTGTCACCCTGCTTATTTAACTTATATGCAGAGTACATAATGAGAAACGCTGGACTCAATGAAGCAAAAGCTGGAATCAAGGTTTCTAGGAGAAATATCACATAATAAAATAGTTTTTTTTATTATATGATAGTTTCAAATAAAACATTCCTCTCAAATACTTGTACTTTCTGTACATTGGTAGTTGTCAGATTTGGGGTGATTTATTTTTTCACCACTACTTTCTGAATATTTTACTTCCATCAGGGGTCCATTATCTGTCTTCATTTTTCATATTGGTAGCCATTGGTGATTTTTTTTTTTACTAGATCCAGAGTTAATATTTGAGCAGATGGTTCTCCAACTGTCCCTATACCATTTATAGAATAATTCATCTTTCCTCTCACGTATTTGAAGTGTATCTTTACCATATGTCAATTTCTGTGAGTATCTTAGTTTATTTGTAGACTTGCAGGTCTATGTTATTGATCTATTACACTATTCTAAAGGTATGTTTATAATATGTTAATATCCGAGAGGACATTGATTACTTCATACTACTGCTGCTGCTGCTGCTGCGTCGTTTCAGTCGTGTCTGACTCTGTGCGACCCCATAGATGGCAGCCCACCAGACTCCCCCGTCCCTGGGATTCTCCAGGCAAAAACACTGGAGTGGGTTGCCATTTCCTTCCCCAATGCATGAAAGTGAAAAGTGAAAGTGAATTCGCTCAGTTGTGTCTGACTCTTAGCGACCCCATGGACTGCAGCCTACTAGGCTCCTCCATCCATGGGATTTTCCAGGCAAGAGTACTGGAGCGGGGTGCCATTGCCTTCTAGTTTTTCAAAAATTTCCTGACTCGTGATTAAATAAAATTCATGTTTATTTGCCCATTTGGGCCTCTTCTCTCTCCTTTAGAGTGTATTGTATACTTGCATAAACCAGACCTCCTTAGGAGATAACCTCCTTAATCTTGTAAGTGGTCATAATGACATACCAGTTGCTTTGTACATGCACATCTGGGGTCTGTAAACTGTCAATATGTCATTGGATGAATAACCTTTTGTCTCAAGAACTTATATAATTGTGCTTTGACTTCTGATGGGCAGAACAGTCCTCAGGTTGGCTCAAACAGATTTTTCCATTTCTTTCTTAGATTTGACCATTGATTGATTTTTTATTGTTGGCACTAATCTTGCTTATTATTTTTTCAAATGAATTTTTAAAAAAGATTTATTTATTGGCTGTGGTGAGTCTTTATTGCAGTGCTCGGGCTTCTCATTGCAGTGTCTTTTCTTGTGGCAGAACACGGCTCTAGGCTTGTGGGCTTCAGTAGCTGTGGCTTGCAGGCTGTAGAGTGCCGGCTTAATAGTTGTAGAGCTTGTGCTTAGTTCAGCAGCATGTGGAATCTTCCCTGACTAGGGATCTAATCAATGTCCCCTGCATTGTAAGGCAGATTCTTACCCACTGAACTATCAGGGAAGCCCTCCAAATGAATTTTTAAAATAAAGTGACCTGCTCCTCTTCCTCCCTCTCCAAAAAAACCACAACAAATGCTGCTGGTATTTGTACTATGATCACATTAAATATACAGATTGACTTGATTTCTTTTTGACAGTCTTTCTATCCAACATCTTTTTTTTTTT
>SJYV01021317.1:810006-857360 GCA_006410875.1 Neotragus pygmaeus
ATCAAATTCAACACATAGTTGACCATCTTGAAAATGAGACATAAAATAGTCAAAACATCACACAAGCAGATCAGTAAAAACTGTGATAAATGCTATGAGAGAAGAGTTCAAGAAGTTGCAAGTACTTATAAAAATGACCCTGATACAGTATTCAGTGATCAAAAGGGTTCTATGGGACATAACATTTCAGCTGAAATGTAAGGGAGTTTATTAGTCCAAGGAAGAAGAAATAGCATGTGCAAAGGCCCTGGGGTACAAATGAAGATGCTGTCCATGGCTACATTGATGTAGAAAGTTTGTACATTTTCTGCATGATCCCCTAATGGAAAGCCCTGTGCTTGTTACTGAGGCAAACATGGTGGATGTACAAGATACAGCCTGGATGTAAGTTCACCATAATCAGGAACCATGTTCAATTCCCCTATATACCTCCAGCACCTAACCATAGCTTCTGGCAAGAGTCAGGCCCCAGAATGGGTTTATTACCTACTTACCTCATTACTTATTGTAGGAAACTACAGTAGGTCATGAGAAGGTTCATGGATAAGTTGAAACAATTGGAAGTAGTACAGAAAAGCAACAAGAGCACCCCAGAAAGGGGATATAGCAAGACTAGAAAGCAGTCACACACACAGGGTATGATAGGGACCAGAAAGCTACTTCTTTCTTTGGAGTGGTTGTGTAGAAATATTAGAACTACAGTGAGCGGTTTGGAGAAGTAAACAGAGGTCAAGTTCTGGAGGATCTTAAAATCTAGAGTGAACCTAACTCACTCTGATCCCCAGAATGAGGCAGAATGGAGACATATATTTCAAGGATGCATTTCCCAGACTCTGCTTGCCATTTGCATAGCAAAGCCTGGAAACATGGTCCACTCTGAAACTTCTCAATAGAAAAAGTCAAGTGCAAAAAGCAATATGCATTTCCATTATTTCCCCTTCCAGCCCTCCAGATATAGCACACAACTCTCTGAAGTCAAGGAGTAGGAGAAAAGGAAGGAAAAAAAGAAAAAACAGCTCCTAGAGCCCTCAAATAAGGTCAGAAGAAAGATCACAGGGAAAAATTAACATTCCGGCATTACTCCCCAAGCCTTGGGCCTAGAACAATGCTCCTAAATCCTCTCCTTGGACACTCACCTGCTGGGAGTCTGGACTGTACTTGCCCCTCACCAGTGGCTCCAGTTAAGGTGTCCAGTCATTGCAGTGCTCCTAAGAGGCTTGTTACCCACCAACAGCTGGGGAGAAATATCCTGCCTGACACTAAATCCAACAGAAGGGCTTACACTGAGTTAAATGAATCAGCCAATAAGTAGGTATATCTCCATTTTATATAGAAATAATAACAAGCAAGTTAACTCCAGAGGGGTTTAGCAACTTGCTGAAGGCCAAACAGCTATTAAGCTACAGAGCTTGATAATTTACCTCCAAGCTGTCTTTGATCTCTAGAGCAGAATACAGGCTAAACCTAGTAGATGAAAACAAAGTTCTACCTCTCACTGGATAGTCTTGAAGACTTCCTCTCTGAAGTGTTCAGAAGTGCNGATATAAGGCGCCCCGGGCCCCTGGCTGCCACGAGCCCCCTCCGCGCGGGCAGCTGGCTCGACCAGCGGCCCAGACCCTCCCGGTCCACCCCGGCAACTTCCCGTGGGTCGGGGCGCTGGGATCCCCCGTGGGGGCGGTGGTCCTCTTGCCCTGGCCTCCCTCCCGGTTGCCCGCCTTCTGCTCCTGCACCTCCAGCCGTTCCCACGCGCGGCTCTTTCACCCCGTGGTGGCAGTCCCCAGCCCCGGGAAGTGCTCCGTGCCCCAGTCCCGACTTCAGTCCACTGCCTAGTTCGCACCCCCAGCCCCGCGCGCGCTCCTGGCCTGTGCACTCCTTGGAGACCCTCGCCCCGCTCCTCCTGGCCACAGGCTGTCTTTGCACCATCAGCAGCTCTCTCCTCTTTCCCCTACCTGGCACTGCCCCCGAGCCACCCACAGTGGCCCACTTCTCTCTGATGAGACCTAACAACCTGACCTCCTTCCCACTTCGGAGAAACCGGGGCTTGGCACAAACCAGGAACTTGGCCCAGTCCATTCCCCAGCCCTGTGGGGCTGCTCTGAGCCCTTGCCTTGGCATGAAAGAGTCATTTCTTCCCTCCAGTCATTCCTCTGTGACTGGACCGAACTTCCCAGTTGCGTGCTGCAGCTCTGTGCTGAGCTCACTTTAGTCTCCCTGTTGGTGTTTTCCCACTTCTGTTTTCCCCTCCTCCTTCCTGTATTTAATTTCTGGCCTCCTTTGCCTGTAGAATCCCCCACCCATCACTCATTTACTCAAGTTAGCCTTTTGATTTCTGTTTCTTGCTGACTGCATCCATCTCCCATCTTGCCTCTTGCTTTCAGCTACAGTAAAACACTGAAGAA
Source organism: Neotragus pygmaeus (assembly GCA_006410875.1). NCBI lineage: Eukaryota > Metazoa > Chordata > Mammalia > Artiodactyla > Bovidae > Neotragus > Neotragus pygmaeus. The sequence goes on from SJYV01021317.1 coordinate 812,406, forward strand.
CAGAGTCTAAGGTGGTGTTGGGAGAAAGGGGAGACGTGTTGGTGGTGGGAAGGGAGTGGCAGCCTCTCTCAGTGCACTCTGGAGTCCCTCAGTAAGTCAGTCCTAGCCAGTGATGCACACTCCCATCTTGTCTTTGGGACAGTTGTCTGGAAGCTGGTTGGTCATTTCTTCCTCTCATTATGCGTGGTGGACTCCACCATCCGTCCGAGATGGAGGGAACCTCCTACATTGGTGGAGATGGCGGCATAAGAGAAGTCCGGGAGACCACACCCCTAACCCTCATCTTCCTGCTGCTGCTAACTTTGGAGATGGTTGCCAGCAAAGGGAAGGCTGCTGCTAGGTGCCCCCGAGCTCTTTGTGGAGGAAGACGTAGTGACTGTAGGTGGTGATCTCAAGTTTAGTCGTGGTGTTCAGGGTTTGAAGGAAAGAGGGAGCCAGGGCTCAGAGAGGTGGTGGAGACTTGCCTGTTTTGGTTTTTTTGTTTGTTTGTTTAGTTTTGTTCTCTTATCTTCCTTCGGCAGATTTACCTATGGGTCGATCCGTTCCTAGCCCAGTTTTCAGCTTCTCAGTGGGAAGTTGGGGGAGGGAGGGAAATCTATGAGCCATCAGGAAGGCAGGCTCTGGGAGTTCCATTGGGATCCTGAATGAGCAATCTTGATCTGAACCAGATGGTTCCCTGCTTCAGCACCCCCTCTCTCATCCCTCCCCCTTAGCTGAGAATAGGACATCTTTAACCCTGTAACTTGAGAGTGGAGGTAGGGAGGCCAGGGGGCCAACTGTCTGTGTGCATGTTTATGTCTGCATCTGCGCTCACCATGTGAGCTTGCCAGGGGCCTGTGGGAGTGACCCTGCGTGGGAGTGCAGTGCCAGGATGTGCTGTGTGGTATGCTCACAGCCCTCTAGGAACTTTCCCAGCCCAGACCCCACATGGGGTCAACTTCTCAGCTGCTGAGAACCACTGGGTGTGGCCTCATGGTCCATTTCCCCACAAGCCAAACCTCTGGACCTGAAAGATGCCTTGGGCGAGGATTACTCTTTGAAAACTACCTACAGTTATGTGGAGTCTCAAAGAGCAGCCTGAGGTGGGATGGGTTTCCTAAAATTGGAGTTCCTGCTTCCCAACTTGGAAAGAGAGGTGCTGGCGAGGGGAGGAGGAGCTGATTCCTTTGCCTCATTCTGTACCCCATCCTGCCTTGTGTATTGTGTACTTGATTTTGACCTCTTCCCCCCACCTCGTCCCCCCCACCCCGTTAGACTTTGAAAGTCCTTCAGATGTGTCCTTGTTTCTGAAATATCACCCTGCAGCTCGGTCCTTGGCACAGAATAGGTGTTCAGTAATCCCCCTNCCTCTTCCCCCCACCTCGTCCCCCCCACCCCGTTAGACTTTGAAAGTCCTTCAGATGTGTCCTTGTTTCTGAAATATCACCCTGCAGCTCGGTCCTTGGCACAGAATAGGTGTTCAGTAATCCCCCTGAAGAGCTGTGTAAGGCGCAGTTTGCTGGGCCCCACTCCCAGACATTTCTGATTCAGGCAGTCTGGGTGTGGCCTGAGATTTTATTTCTGTTCGGCTTCCTGACCATAGCACTTGAGAACCACTGGTTTGGGGCCAGGAGAGTTGCCGGGGCGATTAATCCAGGCCCATGTAAAGTCTTCAGGGAGGCTGCCCCCCACCTGGTTTCCCCATCCAGGACTGTTCTGGCAGCTTCCCTGGGCTGGTCTTTTCCTGCCCTTCCCGTGCTTTCCAGTGTTGGCTAGATTAATGGTCGGGGTGACTTGAGGGCCTGAGCTCCCAGTCCCCCTGTAACCACATAGCAGGCACTGTGCTGTGGCCATTTGAAGGAAGGACCCCCGCTCCCGGCTCCAAAGCAGGACATTTAGGCACCAGGGCTTTGGGAAAGGACATGGGGAAGCAGACCCTGAACCAGGCGCTCACCTGCTCTGTCCCTCAGACTGAGCAGGTTGGGTGCTGACCATGGCTGCACACTGGACCGGATGCGTGGGACTCTGAAATTGAGACAAACAGGAGGAACCCCTTACATTGTGCTTTAACTTTGCCACGCATTTTTTCACGTACTGTTTTTCAGGAGGTTTATAAGGCAGAGGTAGACCCAGGTGGGGTTACTAAGAAACAGAGATGCTCTGTGGGTCACACAATAGGCCTAGGGCTCATGATTTCAACCCACGGAAAGAGCATCCATCTGCTAACCCAGAAGCCGGGAATTGCTGGAGTGACGGTTGCTGTTCCTGAGTGGTTACTTCTAGCCAGGCACCTGGCTGGATGTTCTTGTATGTAGGCTCGTCACATTCTCACAGCAGTGTTGCAGGGTTAGCATTATTGTCACGGCTTCACAGACGAACTGAGGCTTACAGAACTTATGCGACTTGCCCATAAACTCAGATGGTAAGGGGAGGATGTGGAAGCCAGACGGGGTCTTTCTGACCCCGTGCTTTTTGTCCCTCACTGCCTGTGTTACCCAGGAAACCTGTAATTGGCCTTTGAGTTGTCTGCCCACAAAGCCTGGTGAATTTATTGAGTCTGGAACTCTGCCAACTGTTGTGGAGGAGAGGATGACCAAGTCTCTGTCCACCGGGAGCAGGGTAAGACAGGCACTCCGATGTCCGCGGTGGGAGGCAGAAGGGGCAGCCGGGGGCTTATGGGTTTAGAGGAGGAGAGGTCATCTCCAAAGAGGGCTCAGAAGGGGACTCTGGGTTGGGCCCTGAAGGGGAAGGCAGAGTTCCAGCAGTGCCTGCAGGCCAGGGAACATACTGGCCAGCAGGGGAAGGAGGGACCATAACAGCGCTTTCAGGACATTTTCCCTTTTGGTTGGAGCTTAGGAGAGGTATTTTAAAAAGAAGTTTGGTTACAAGCAACACCTTGCTGACTTTGGTAGGAAAGGACTTTATTGGAAGGCTACGGTAACTCCTAGAATCTGAGGAATGACTGAGACCCGAGTCCCCCGCAGGGTCTTTTTTTAAAAGCAGTTCTTCGAGTATTGTAAAGTAAAATAAAGTTAAAAAAATAAAAGGAGTTCTTCATCCTTTTTTTTTCTTCTAAATAGGTCTTTAAGAAATTATTTATTTTATGTTTGGTTGTGCTGGATCTCCATTGCTGTGCACAGGCTTTCTCTCGTTGCAGAGAGCAGGGCTGCTCTCCAGCTGCGGTGCGCAGGCTTCTCTCGCTGCAGGGCCTTCTCTTGTGGAGAACAGGCTCTAGGGCATGCGGGCTTCAGTGGTTGTGGTGCATGGGCTTGGTTGCTCCATGGCAGGTGGAATCTTCCCTGACCAGAAATCGAACCCGTGTACCCTGTGTTGGCAGATTCCTAAGCACTGGACCACCAGGGAAGTCCCCTTCCAGGCTTGGAGTAGGTATGTCAGGTGCCAAAGGCCAGCCTCTTCAGGGTACCACTGGGGCCAGGATAACTGTTCCAGCTGTACTCTGGGATTTTGTCACCACAGTTTGGGAGTCATATCCCAGGGAGGAGATGTCTGGTTGGCCCAGACTGGGCCATGCCTCCTCCCTTGGCTGGGGAAGGGCTGGTACAGTAGGCAGTCCCCTAAAACCATATCCAAAAATTGGAGTCCCCAGAAGAAGAGGCAGTAGAGATTGCAAGAGATCAGTCCCTGCACAGTGTTCAGTGAGGACTTGACTTGGCAGATGGCAGAGAGAAGGCTTGGTTCCAACAAGTTTCTGAGCAGGCAGAGGGTAGGCTGGTAGCAGGGTATGACTGGGTCATAAGGGGACAAGGAAAGAAGGGAGGGAGGAAATGGAAAACTAGTTCGGGTCCAGGTAAGAAGTAATGAAGACTGGAAGTTGGCAGTAAAAATGGAAAGAAGGGACTGATTCTAGAGAACTGTGAAAGTAGATATCTTCTGGAACAGACAGACAGTTGACTGGGGTTAGACAACTTCCTTGAGAAGGCAATGGCACCCCACTCCAGTACTGTTGCCTGGAAAATCCCATGGATGGAGGAGCTTGGTGGGCTGCAGTCCATGGGGTCACTAAGAGTCAGATACGACTGAGCGACTTCACTTTCACTCTTGACTTTCATGCATTGGCGAAGGAAATGGCAACCCACTCCAGTGTTCTTGCCTTGAGAATCCCAGGGATGGGGGAGTCTGGTGGACTGCTGTCTGTGGGATCACACAGAGTCAGACATGACTGAAGCGACTTAGCAGCAGCAGACACTTCTTGCCTGGGTGATGAGGTCAGGTCCTTGCTTTGGAGGAGCTGTGTGCAGGATGCTGACAGCATGCCCGGAAACCTGGTTAGCTTGTTACTCTGGACTCCACGCTGCCTGCCTGAGGTTTGGGGCCTCAGTCCTGAGCGGGTGGGCCCAGTTCATTCTGAAAGCAACCAGAGCTTTGTGGTCCATGCTCAGCATGCCTGCATCTCTTCTTGTCTCTCCATTTCCGCTGAGGGTGGCCTTCGCCTTCTTCCCCCTTCCTCGCTCTCAGTTTCTGTGCCCCAACTTTCCCCACCGTGTTGTCCCAATAACTGAGCCCTTACCAACTAAAGGAGTTGGCCCAGCTCTCTGGGGACCTGGGTTTTAGATTTTCCCCTCTTTTCATTAGCAACGAGTTCTCACTAACTATTCGGGCAGGTATCTGCAAATGACATTTTGCACGGAGAGGATGTGAACTTTGCCTGCTATCTGAGAAAAACAGGCATTTCCTTCAGTTATGCCTGGGCTCACCAGGGCCGCCTGTGTGTGTCCCTAAGCAGCCATTCTGGGGCACCTCTTGGTGCTTATTTATAAATCATGATTGTAATTACAGCGTATTGTCAGTCACACTTTCACATTGCCATTGCAGACCTCTCTTAAGGCTCCAGGGCATAGGCTGGGCTTTGGGCCACCCCAACTTTCTAGCTGAGAACTGGAGAGGTTTCCTGCTGCAGGAATGGGAGAAGGACTTCCCTGGTGGTTCAGTGGTTAAGATTCCACGCTTGCATTGTAGGGGGCTCGGGTTCAATCCCTGGTTGAGGAACTAAGATCCCACATGCCACTCAGCCAAAAAATTAAATACATAAAAAGAAGGGAGGAAGGGAGCAGGGCTCTCTGTGAGGTGGTGCAGGAGAAGTGATGCTGAAGGGCACTTATCCCTGCAGGTTTTCAGAGGATCATCTTCTGGGGTGAAGAGGTCTGTCCCCCTCAGTTATAGCTGTTAGCATTCAAATGAGTGTGCTTTTTAAAAAATTAGTTTATTTTTTATTGAATTTAGATAATTACTTTACAGAATTTTGCTGTTTTCTGTCAAACCTCAACATGAATCAGCCGTAGTGGATGTAATATTTTGCCATGCATGATATGAGCGCAGTGCCTGCTACCCGTGTACAATAAGGTGAACTAGGAACAAGAGAAATCTAGAGACAAATATAATTTTTCCTTATTTTGCTGTCAGTGCTAAATTTGCATTGTGAAATAATCATATTAAAACAAAACAATAGTTCTGCTATCAGATGTTGAAAAACATCCTCAAACGGCTTCTTCCTTAAGGAGGATGTGACTGCAAATGAGGAAGCTCAGAGAGGGAGAGGGGTTGACTGACATCCCCCCTGGCTGCAGAGGTCGGGGAGCGGGTAGCACAGGCGTCTCCTGCCTGGAGGGGCATCTCTCCTGGTTTGATCATGCTTGCCTGTGCGCATCCTTTTTCCTTGTTTCCCCTTCTCTTCCTCCCTAGGCTCAGGGTGGGGAACAGGAGGGGGACACAGAAAGCAGCTCTGCCTGTGTACAGTTGAGGCGCGAGGCCCATCCCGCTCCCAAGAGGGGGTTTGGGGGACAGAGGAGACCCTGAGGGGTCGGGCCATGACCCAGGGACCCCAGAGAACAGTCCTGCCCTTGCTCCTGAGCCCTCCAGCTGTGGAGTCTCAGCACAGAGGGCCGGCAGCGCTCCCGGCACCGGGCAGGTCTGTAGCCTTCTGAGGGAGAAAACCAGCAACAAACGCAAATCGCTAATTGGTCTAGAGGGGACTGCTCTGATGAGGAAAAAGTCAACAAGTTTTCTGTGTGGTTTAAAGGAATTTGGAGGGGGCGGCGTGGGTAGTGAAAGGGGAAGTTGAGAGGTGGATGGTAGGAAGAGGAACAAGGGAGGGAATTGAGGGCTGGCGTGGGGCTCCCCCCTCCCTGCCCATGTCACCCCGCAGCCCCACCCTGCTCCTCCACTCCCTCTTCCTCCTTCCTCCTTTTTTATTGACATATAACTGACATACAACGTTATATTAGCTTCAAGTGTACAACATAACGATTTCCACACGTGTATACTCTGCGAAACGTCTACAAATTACTTAACAATCTGTTACCATGCAGTTACTACCTCCTTCCTTCTTTGTGGGGAGGATCCCTTTAGGTTTGCAAGGGACTCTCCCTGACCTTTGAGTAGAGTTCCCCCCAACCTCAAGTTCAGTTGAAAACAAAATACTTGTCATTTGATGCTGGTAGAACCAGAGTCGGGAGGAAATGAAAGTCTCTGGCCCCTGAGCTGTGTCCTCTGCCCGAGCAAGCGAGCAGGCAGCAGCCAGGGGGACCGAGGCTGTGCCGCAAGGCAGGGGAGGGGCGGGAGCCCGGTCCTGTCTCTTGGGTTTTCTCAGGAGCCGTCTGAGGCCCGGGCAGCTGCAAGGGGCTTTCCAGCAGTTGGCCTTCTCTCTGTTCTGTCCTGTCCCAGAGGGCTTGGTATCTACCCGGGCCACACCTGTGTAGCTTCTGGCTGGTTCCTGGGTCCTCTGGCATGGCTCAGGAGGAAACCCCAAGTGTCACGGGTAGGGGGAGACAGGAAAGCTTGAAAGGCGTTAGGAGAGTCATAGGGACCCCTGTTGCGGGCTTCCCAGGTGGCTCAGCGGTGAAGAACCTGCCTGCCAATGCAGAAGTTGTCGGTTTGATCTCTGGATCAGGAAGATTCCCTGGGGAAGGAAATGGCAACCCACTCTGGTGTTCTTGGGTGGGAAATCTCATGGACAGAGGAGCCTGGTGGGCTGTAGTCCATGGAGTTGCAGAGTTGGACTCAGCTTAGAAACTAAACAGCAGCAGGATACTCCGTTCAAGCTCTTCCAGTGTAGGGAAGCCAGTGTTGGTACTTCCTTAGGAAGATGCTGTGAAATGGGTGCTGTGTGACCCAGGGCAAGTTGCTGCCCCTCTCTGGGCCCCAGAGTCCCCTCATCTGTAAATACAGAATTTAAAGATCTGTTCATGGATTTGCTGTCAAATCATCCAGTAGGCCGAACAGAGGAATGCCATATCCTGAGAGGGGAGATAGTGCTGGGGCCCCAGGATACCACCGTGGGGTCCAGGAGTCGCTGAGAATTGGTCCAACCTTTCTGCTGACCAGTTGGACGTACTGAACAGCAACCAGCCTGCTCTGGCCTCTCTCTGGAGAACTTGGGCTCCTGCAGCCGAGGGAGCTGCCCCCTGCCTCCCATCGTCCTCATCCCCCTTCCCTGCTGCCTCCCATCGTCCTCATCCCCCTTCCCGAGCGTCGCTCTGCCTCTGTCCTGGGTTCAGGCAGAGAAAAACCCCTCCGGTCTCTCATCACATCCATCTCTTCCTATACTGGCCACTGGTTAGGCTTTGGAGTGACTGTGTATAGGCTTCCTGTTTCTGCTCCAATCCCCTCACCTCCTTCCGCCTTGGGCTCTCCTTTAGTGAGAATTTTCCCCCAAAGCCAGCTTGGGGGTTGGATCACAGGCTGAAGATGGGAGGTGCTGGGTCAGTAGTGCAGACTCTGAGTGGGCCTACTGAGGGTTGAGAACTCACCTGGAAAGGGGGGGTGGAGCAGAGGTTTTTAGGAGAGCGGGGAACGGTGGTGAGGCCAAGCCACACATAGCATGATATGGAGGCCTGACCCGAAAGGCCAGGGGATCACAGGCCGGGGGAGGCCAGGGTGGGCCGAGTGTAGGGTTTCATTGCCCAGGAAGGAGGGGCAGGATGCGGCGGCTGGCCGAAAGGCGGACCCCCGAGACTGCCCTGGCAGGAAGGGAGGCCCTGGCCCTGGGCTGGGCTGGTCGCATCGCGTTGTGCGCAAGTGTGGGCAGGATTGTTAATGACTGTTTGTTCTCCACTGGCTGCGAGGCTGCCAAGGGTCAGTCCGATAAGAGGGAAGAGAGAGACTCCTCGAAGTTTATCCTCCCGCCAGCTGCCTCCTTTCCGCTGGCCCCAGATACTGACAGGCTATTGTGGCCCTGCTCTCTCCCTTTCCTGACACATACCGCCCCTGGCTGCAGCCCAGCTGGGCTTCCCCTGCCTGGCCTCCAGCTCCCGTCTCCATCTGGGGTCAGATGAAGCCTGCGCTGGGGGAGGGGTCAGTCCTAGAAGGCTGAGCCAGTTCCGAGTCAGTCTGAGCCAGTTCCTGGGGGGTGGGAGAACCCCGGGGGGTGCGGCGGGTGACCAGTCCTCTGGACTGAGCAGCTGCTCCTAGACCTGCCTGATTCATGTTGGCCTCAGGGTTACTCCCGGCTCTACCAGCCAGGCCGTGGGGTCTTGAGGGAGCCCCACCTTTACCCCAGAGCTTTGGGAGGTCTGGTTCTTTCTCTGAGAGGAATAGAAGTGGGGATCTGATGGAACTTGCATTTGGGAAGATCATTTGGCCTGTCTGTGGAGAATGAATTGGTGGGAGGGAGGTCTCCTGAGTAGATCTGGGGCATTAGCAGTTCAGGGGCTAGTGCAGGTGGAAGATGGCAGTTCTTGGATGGAGAAGGAGTGGCAGACGTGGAGGAAAGTAGAAAAGGGAGAGATTTAGGTGGGAAACCTCAGGTGGACTTTGTAATAGGTTGACTGAAGAAGGTTAAAGGAAGGCAGGGGCATAAATGACTCCCAGGTTCAGGGTCGGATGGATGTTGTCCCTTTGCTGACACTGGGAATACAGAGAGAAGTTCAGGTTTTGGGGGCTTCGAGTGTGGGTGAGTTTGGCGTTGTGAGTAGGGTGAGTTTGAGGTACTGTCGGGTACATGTAAGGTATCTCATCAGAGGGGTGGCTGCTAGAAATGAGTGGGATAGATGGGTAGAATTCAGGGCAGTGTCTGGCTGCATTTAGAAAAGTCAGACATGACTCTTAACAGGGTGAGAAACAGATTTGGAAAGAGTTTCTTCCCCTAAATCCATTGCCAGACAAAGAATGGAGCCCACGGTCCCGACTCCCCATTGCAGTCCATGTCCAGGGTGGTCTTCTCTTGCCCTGACCACTTCAGCCGGTTCAGGGCCCAACAGGCAGTACCCTCCCCTCCAGAGTCTTGCTCCTGGTTAGAGGACTCTGGCTGTGAGCAGTCCTGACCCCAGGCCACCCAGAAAGACTACATACATCAGTGGCTCTCCCACCGTCTGTGCATCTTGGCAGTGTCCCTGGCCGGAGAAGGGTGTGGCTCCTGGCCAGGGAGTTCTCAGAGTCACCACTGGGAAGCCCAGAATCACTCTATGCCTGAGGGCCCCTGAGCTGGACGGACTTTTCGAGGGCAGGGTTTCAGGCCCAGGTTCAGGGCAGCCCTTTTGCACTCTGTGGCAAGTGATACTGTAGTGGTTTTTAAAAATTCCTTTAAATGAAATGAAAAATAGTTGTACAAGTGTTCAAGATTGTATCAGTTGGACTTCTTCAATCACAGCAGCCGAAAGCCAGCTCTAAAGGTGCTTTGATAAAAGGGAGCTGGTTGACTCATACTTGAGGGAACGGCTGGCCACATGCAGGGAAGGGAAGAGCTCAAACAACAGCTGCCTCACCCTGCCTTTCTGCGTCGTGACACCTTCCTCGCCCCCCATGTGGTAGAAGGTGCCTGCCAGCAGTGCAGGCCTCCGCCTTCTCAGCATCCCATCCCAGGACTGCTGTGGGACTCCTGGGTTCACTTGGAATTGGGGCCCTCACCCAGCCCTGGATCAAGAACTGTGCTGTGCTTAGTCCCTGAGTTGTGTCCGACTCTTTGCAACCCCATGGATTGTAGCCCGCCAGGCCCATCTGTCCATGGGATTCTCCAGGCAGGAATACTGGAGTGTGTTGCCATGTCCTCCTCCAGGGGATCTTCCCAACCCAGGGATTGAACCCAGGTCTCCTGCACTGCAGGCAGATTCTTTATCATCAGAGCCACCAGGAAAGCTGGCTGCCTGCATTTGGTGCTCTGATTGGGCACAGAGATGGAAAGTTTGGGGAGAGATGATTCTCTGAAGGAAGATGGGGTTGTCGTCCATTCTAAGGGCATCATGTATTGAGGTGATGAGCAGAGCTAAGCGTGTGTGTCAGGATCACACTGTAGGCAAACTTACAAGGATTTGTTGCCATTTATTCACTCACCTTATTAAAAACTGAATGCTGGAATGTAGAATGGGACTTCAGAGTCACAGTCACTGCATTTATAGATCGGAAAGTGGGAGTTGAGAAATTTGCCTAAGATCTCAAACCACTAGGTAGAGGTAGAGTCCAGGAACCCAGGCCGTCTGTCTGACTTGCAGATGGAGGCTTTCTCCAACAGGAATGGCATCTTTATGGGAGGAGCTCCCTGCCGCAACCCCCGTGCCCTGGCTGCCCATCCACGGAAGTCCTGCATCCCCTGGACTGCAAGATAAAGAGCAGATACAGGCGGCTCCTGGCAAGTGTTCCCTTCCTCGTGGTGGCCCAGGGACATCTGCGTGGTGGACGGTGTTACACAGGCCTCTGTCTGGGCTGCGGGGATCGTTCACTCTGCGTGTTCAGCCAGCTCCCGTGGCCCCACTAGGCCTGCCCGTGCCCCGGAGCTGCCCCCATCCTCTTCCGCCTGCCCTGTCATCTTGGCTTCTGAAGTGCACACCCTCCCGTGTGTTTCCTGCTGAGAGCCCGGTGAGGACGTAGCTCCAGGGCCGCTGCGCTTCCTGGGGTGCGTGGGGTACTTCCTGCTGGACAGGGTTGTGCCCGCCCTGTCTTCCCCCTTAGGAGACGATGCTCGGGACAGCAGTGCCGGTTTCAGGCACAGAGACACTTTGGCCTCAGTCAGCCCGTCCCTTCCAATCTGTGGGGGCACGGAGGCTTGACTCAGCCTGGCAGAGCCAAGAGTGGTGTGCTGTGGAAAGAGCTCTGTGGGGATTCCCTGGTTCTCCAGTGGTTAGGACGCCATACTTTCAGTGCTAAGGGCCCAGATGCAATCCCTAATGGGGAACTGAGATCCTGCAAGCCGTGTGCTATGGCCAAAACCAAGGTACACAAAACCCCACAGGGCGAGACCACCACAAACCTAGCAGAACGGCTAGTCTCCTGGGCTGTCTGCTGACCCAGCCTGGCCAGATCGCCCTATCTGCCCCACGGGCCTGGCTCCCACAGGCGCTCTGGCCCACCTGTTTCTGCCTGGGGTCCTGTTCTCAGAGATGGGCCGGCCTGGGCCAGGCCTTCTGCTCCCACAGGCGGAGCCACAGTGTCTGCACTCATCCCTGCCTCCTCCTCTCTGTTGGTAGATTCTTATGCGGACTTCCACAACTCCTCCAATTGTTGGGTCCTCCTCTCTGTGATGCTGAAACCCAGTGGTACCTTGGGCAGGTAGTACCTTGCAGCTTACAGTCATCACTCACTGCATCTTGACAGTGACTGTGAGGTTGGCTGGGCAGCAGGCGTCATCACGCCTGTTCACAGATGGAGGACCTGAGTACCAGAAAGGTATGATTTGCCCAGACTTGCCAACTTTCAGATAGAGCCAGTCCTGGAACTGAAGTCCATAGTCCACTGGACTAAACTCACAAACGTGTTGAAGTGGGGCTGACTCGTCTCACCAGGCAAGAGGCTTGGGAGGAGGCCCTGGGCCCACCCTCTTCACAGCCCCAGTCACCCCTACAACCCAAGCTCCAGACAGGCACCATCGTGTTGACCAGCCCCTTGTAACCCCAGGGCAGGTAATTAAGCCAGTCAAATGGTATCCCTCCCTTGGGACTCTCATGGTGGACCCTGGTCTCCCTATTCCTCCTCTCCATGTTCCCCAGAGTTGACACCAGTAATGTCATGGAGTCCATGATTACTGGACATCCTGACCAGCAACATCAGGATGTCATGACAGTTATTATCTTAGCAGGGAGTGTATAACTCAGGCCAAGTCCGGGAGGGTCAGCCACTCTCTGCAGATGGGACTAGGGAGGGCTCCTTGCTCCCCAGCCAGGCTCCCCTCACCCCAGGGCAAGGGGCTGAGGCAGGGCGAGGGGAAGGCTGCCTTTGTAGTCCTCACAGCAGCTGACATTGCCACTTGGCTGAAGTGGTAAAGCGGATTACCTGCTTAGCAACCTTGGGGCTCTTTCCCTGCAGGGGTCCTGCCTGGGTCACTCACAGCGTATTATCAGCTCCTCGGTGACAAGGATGGTGGCTTAGCCGGAGCCAGGGAGGAACGGAAGCAGGTGTGCGCTGGTCTCGAAAGTTTACCAGCCACCTGCTCTCTGCCCCCGGAGCTGACTGTTAGTGAGCCCAGGGTTAGCGCAGGCACAGGGCAGGCGTGCATCCGGGGGTGTTGGCGCTGGGAGCACCTCTGTGGCACTGGGCAGGGTGCGAGCTCAGGGCCTCTGACTGGATCGCACAGCTCTCCCTTCTGCTGGAAAGGTGACTCTGGAGGACACAGGCTGAGCGAGGGGCCCACCCCGGGCTTCTCTGCACCTCCAGTCCCGGGGGAGAGAGACACATTGCTCCCTTTAATCTCCTGGTCCAGGCGTGGAGGCAGACATCTCCTTTGGGTTTTCATTAACATAGCTGTCACACGCTGACCTTTCCAAAGACATTAATAAATATAAAAGGAGAATAAAAGAAAGCTAAAGATAAGGTGTATGAAGAATAAAAGCTGTCTGGCTCACAAGGGACAGGCTCCTGGTTTGTTGCCTGGGTTTTTGGGGTACTCTCCCACTGGAGATATGCTCCCCTAGCATGGAGCGCACCACTGCATGCCTTTCTTCCAGACTCTCTGGTCTAGCGCCGACCTGTCTCCCTGTCTAAGGAGCCCTGGTGCTTGTCCTGCCTTGAGTCCTCCCCAGACCAGGTGGGTCATCTCTCCTCATTGTTATTCAGTTGCTAAGTTGTGTCTGACTCTTTGCAGCCCCAGAGACTAGAGCATGCCAGTCTCCCCTGTCCTTCACTGTCTCCCAGAGTTTGCTCGAAATCCTGTCCATTGATTCGGTGATGCTACCTAACCATTTCACCTTCTACCTTCTCCTTTTGCCTTCAGTCTTTCCCAGCACCAGAGTCTTTTCCAGTGAGTCAGCTCTTCGCATCAGGTGGCCAAAGCATTGGAGCTTCGGCTTCAGCATCAGTCCTTTCCAGTGAATATTCAGGGTTGATTTCCTTTAGGGTTGACTGTGAGGGAATGTGGCGCCTTCCCAAGGTCCCCCAGGGAATTGGCACCGACAGGGCTGTACCTGTAACAGTGCTGCCTCATTTATCCTAAATAAGCCTTGTAACAGGAAGGCATTCTCTTGACACAGCGCTCAGGCCCCGGCTTAGCCCATGAGCCACTGCAGAGGGCTGGTGGCTCCTCCAGCATCTGGTCTTGGCAAGAGTTACACATGTCTCACCACCTGGCTCCTCTTCCCACTGGGCAGCAAGAATAGAAACTGATAAGTTGGCCTGGTTGATGAAAGTTTCCAGGTGAGTTGGGCGAAAGATTGTTCTGGTTTAAAACACAACAGAGAACACTTTGAAGTCATCTAGTCTTGATAAAGGAGATCAGCGTTGCTGGCCTGCCTCCTGCCTGGAATGTGAGTGGTGCCCAGACGGGCCTCCGCACCCCACACTGCTGCCCACTGGCATGCGAGATGGTCCCATTTTGTGCCCGCTGTTGAAATGAAGCCACAAAAAAATCAAACCGCCACCTGATAAGGAAATGTGGGGCAGGATGGATAGAATACAGGAGGTTGTCTACAGCCCACTGGCCCTCCCCTGCCGAAGCTGGAGCCGTTTAGAGAAATGTGTAGCCAACAAAGTAGGCCTCTGTCCTGCAGCCCTGGCCGTCCCCTTCATGATGTTGCCTGGTTCCAGAAGCTCGGCAGACTTCCCACCTGGGTGGCTTGGCTAGGCCGTGAGGATTGAAAGGTTCCAACCAAGGTATCCCGAGGGTATCTCGACCAAGGGGAGGAGGTTGGCACAGTCCTGGGGGCAGAGGACTCAGCCCTGTTATCACTCACACCTTCAAGTATGATGCTGGCCTGAGCGGAGAGTGCGTTCCTTACCTTCCCCCTGGGCTGAGGGGCTGGAGAACCCTGGAGCTGGGGCTGCTATTTTCCCAGAATCATTGCTTCTGGACCGTCACATCCCAGGAGCTCTGTGAGCATTCCTGGGGCTGGAGCTGGTCCCATGGATCAGAGCTGTGGGCCAGGTCCATGCCAGTGTGCCCCCAGGAGGAGCTGGCATCTGCCCTCTGGCTGCTGAGGGGCTTCAGTCCAGCTGAATCCTGCGTGTGCCGTGACGACACAGACCCCAGTCCTGCGGCCTGCCTTGCCCGGAAAGCATCAGTTGCCCTGCCTCCTGGCCTCCTCTCCTGCAAGGTCACGGTGCTAGTCCTTCAGGTTAGGACCTCTTTTCCAGCATTCTCTCCTCCCCCCGCCATCCTACAAAGGATACAAGGGAAGATGCTAGAATTTTAAGTTGAATCCTTCAACTCTTGAGCATGGGCCAAGGCCTGGCTGGAATTGGGAGTCATGGAGATGGTGGCCTGGAAGCTTCTAGAAACACAGCTTCTCCCTTCACTGGGTGTGCGCTGGCAGGACTTGTGTAGACCCTAGCTCAGGCCTTCTCCATCAGTATCTTCAGGTGGCCAGCCTCCCCAGGCTTCTGGTGCCGGGCGGAGAGCCCCGTCCAGAGCACTGTTCCCGGTGCAGGCTGGGGAGGGGGCAGACCAGGGCGGCGGGGAAACAAAAGCACCAGTCCTGTCCCTTCCCCAGTTTTGAGGGCGGCAGTGATCAGATGCAGAATTCCTGGGGTGCCATCTCAGAGGGCTGGTTGGAGATCAGGGAAAGAACGTTTGCCCTTTGCGCTCAGCCTCTGGAGCTTCCTGCACACCCTTGCCGGGAGCGCTCCAGGGCCAGGTGTTCCCTGCTTGCCCCCTGCCCTGTGGGTGCACACGTTGGGGAGATGGAGGTTGGTTAACTGAAGAACCAACTACACCTCTTCCTGTTCACTCAATTCTGGCAGGGGCAATGGAATGCCATGAACCTCTCTTCTCAACCCTCTATCAAACCTACACCTGCCCGCCCACCCCAGGGCAGAGGGTGTGTGTGCGTTTGGGGGAACCAGCGTTGAGAAGGATTGGATTAACCCATGTTCCTGAGAAGAGCAGAGTTCTGTCTTTCATGAGCATGAGCTGGATGAGAAGCATTGTCCTCACCAGGGTCTGGGAGCTGAGGATCTGGCTCACCCCTTCCTTCTGGAAGCCCTTGGCTCCACCCACCACGTCCATGGGCATTGGTCCAGTTATGCCCCCTGTCCTCAAGGGTAGGCCGCCCCTAGCTGCATCCTCTTTAGCGGCCAGCAGCTGGTCTCTAGGGTTGGCTGTCCTTGGCGTACCCTTGGAAGGGCAACTCTCCTAGGGGGAGCCTGGCCGGAAAAAGCAGGGAGCCCTGGGTGGAGGTGGACCAGAGGGGCTGGTGGAGCCTCCTCAGAATGGGATTCCCATTGCTCTGCTTCTTGAAGGAGCAGAAGCTGCGAGGCCAGAGAAAGAGCTCTGCTACAGGGTTAGTGATGTGGCTGCTCAGGACGGGGAGGGCTGGGCTCTCTGTGAGTGCAAGAGATGCTTGTTGAACGAATACATCCTCTGCTTTGCTCTTGAGATCTGAAACGTCTCCTGGACACCCAGACAAGGTGCAGAAGGAAAAAGAGGGCCCGGCAGCTTCTCTGTGGCTCTTCATTACATCTGTGGTATGACTGAGGTCTGAATCATAAACTGTGATGAATAGCCGAGCCACCTGGTGCTTTGAACCTTATCTTTAAAGGCAATCAGAGCAGACTCGAAGCACCCTTGTCCCCTGGCCCTGTAGGCAGTGTGGTCACGTTTAATTGCCCTTGGGAGGCAGAGTTGAGCAATAAGGTCTAGACCGCAGGTTCTCCAGACTCCTCTGACTTGCCCCAGGCCACCGTTTATCCATTTACTCATCCCACTCCCTCTGCCTCCTGAAGTCCTCAGAGATCCCTCTCCCAGTCCCTTACCTTCAGGGTCTCCTCCTGCCTCCTGCCCCTCTCTCCCCGTCCCTTACCTTCGGGGTCTCCTCCTGCCTCCTCCCCTCTCTCCCATTCCCTTAGCTTCGGGGTCTCCTCCTGTCTCCTGCCCCTCTCTCTCCGTCCTTACCTTCGGGGTCTCCTGCCTCCTGCCTCTCTCTTCCCATCCCTTACCTTCAGGGTCCCTGCCTGCCTCCTGCCCCTCTCTCTCTGGCGGGGGAACTGCCACATAGTGTTCAGGGTCTTCCCCAGCCGGGGATGAAGCCCATGCCTCCTGTGCTGGCAGCTCTGTCTTGACGCTGAGCTGTCCGGGAAGTCCACCTCCTGCTCCTCTTAATGTCAGAGGCTTTCAGCCCTGTGAAGAAACCCTCTTATTAACTTTGTATTTTGTAGACTCTTGCTGCCAATGTGTGTCTAGAGAGTCACAGAGATGGCCTAGTATGGGACGGACCTCGAGGAGCTGTTTAGAACCAGCTTAGAGACTTCCCTGGCGGTCTAGTGGTTAAGACCCCAAGCTTCCAATGCAGTGGGTACGGATTTGATCCCTGGTTGGGGAAACTAAGATCCCACATTCCACACAGCACGGCTGGAAAAAAGAGGGACCAACTCAGGGCAGGCTTGTGTTCTGAATGTGTGATGAAGTCAGGCACCAGGTGTCAGGCTCCGTGACCCACAGGCTCTGCCGCAGGATGGACACAGCATTCCTTACTGCACGACCTGGGGGTGAAGGTCCACGGGGCAGACTGGCTCTGAGACCTCAGGCCTCTGTGGCCCACCCTGCCCCCCAGAAGCTGCCACTGTCGGGGTCGGAGGTTGGGCAGGCAGTGCCTTTGCTTAGGCACAGAAGGGAGCTCTGGAGCAAGACCTGGCCTGGGAGGCGCGGGCTAGGGTAGGGCTGAGGGTGCTGAGGAACCCGCGATGCCTCTCCAGGGCCACGCTGGGCCTGGGGCTGACCAAACCGTGGCTCCCCACCTGCCCAGCCTGAGAGCACAGACACTGAGCTGGAAGTTTTCTGGCTCTCATCCTTACAGAAATGCTGCAAGATACACGGTATCTCCATGTTACAGAAAAGGGCACAGATCAGAAAGGTTGAGTGGTTCCTAGCTGACAGGTGGCAAAACCAGAATCTGAAGCCAAGTTTTTTAGGTGCTTTTTTTTTTTTTTCCATTTTGGAAGGCCTGACTGGGAAGGACTCTGAGCTGGGGTGGGCGGCCGTGAGATCTGACAAGTCCCAGCTCGAGAGAACTTAGCCAGCAGCCTGTGGTGCTTGCGGGTGGGCCAGAGAGAGGCGCGTCCTAGCAGCCCTGGTGTCTCTGCTGATGGAAACTGAGGAGCGGGCTGCCTCGACCATTCCTACCACACAGGCAGCCCCCTTAGCTTTTATACACTCACTTTCTCCTTGCCTCTGACTTGTGAAATCTGGTTTGTACCTGAAGTCTCATATTTCCTGGTGGTCTGCAAGAAGTCAGAGAAAGCTTTCATTTCTAGAATGTCACAGCTGAAAGAGTGGGGGGCTGATTATCATTTCCCTTTGCACATTTACACAATGATTTATGAAAGTGGTTTCAAAGCATTTTTCATTACCCTATTTCTTCTGCTGCTTACAACCCTGGGGTTGTATAGAGAGATGATATTCAGTTGAAGAAATTTTTTTAAATGTTTATTTTATAGTGGAGTCTAGTTGATTTAAAATGTGTTAGTTTCAGGTGTAGAGCAAAGTGTTTTTGTTATACATATATCCCTTCTTTTTCAGAAAATCTTTTCCTGTATAGATTATTATAGAATATTGAGTAGAGATCCCTGTGCTATATGGTAGATCCTTATTGATTCTCTGTTTTATACATAGTAGCGTGTATATATTAATCCCAAACTTCGAAATTATCTCTCCCCTCTATGGACAAACATTTTTTGATGCTTGCCATTCAAAGGCCAATGCTAAGTAATGAATTAAATAACATGTCCGTGTCTTTTTAGGTTTTGTGTAGAATCTTAATAAATGTGGGCTAGATTTGGCCTATGGTCCAAATTAGCTCATAACCCGAGAGGAATGGGCGTGATGAGAGATGAGGCTTGGGAGGGTGGCCTGGTTTAGGGAGTCTCTGGATGCTCTGTGAGCCTGACCTTGGCTGTGTGAGTGAGAGTGCTGTGTCTCCATCTCATATGCTTTTGAAGGCAGGAAGGTGATGTGTTTAAGTCTGAAATGCCACATGGCTAAAGAGGCAATTGAGAACGTAGGTCTGGAGTCTAGGGTAGGAGGGCAGGCTCCTATTTGGAAGGGGCACATAGAGAGGCAAAGGAGGAAAAGAGCTGAGGGCGGAATCCATTAGCTGCTGGAAAAAACAAGCAGTGGAAGGGTCTCAGTGAAGAAGGTAGGTCACAGTGGCTTGGAAGTCAAAGTGATGGTAACAGGAAACAAACAGGAAATAATCACAGAGGAAGGAGAGGGGGGCGTGGGAGAGCCTTCCTCTGATTGTTCAAGAACCTTGACCTGGAAAGAAAAAGTGTCTAGCTGCCTGATGATACCCCGGACTAGAATTTGGCTCCCTAATTCACTGCTGTCCTGATGTAATTGAGACCAAAGGCTGGGCCTGCTGCAGGGGGCTGTAGTCTTGAAGTGAGTCAGATTGGCCTTTCATCAAGAGTATCCATGTGGCCAGTATGCAAGTTTCCCTGGCCAGGTGAAAGACTGGGAGATGCCGAAGTGGTGTGGAAGAAGGGCTGAAGGCCTGGGACTGCGTGTCTGCCCACCCCTGCAGCCAGCCCACGGTGGACTGGGAAGAAGACGGGGCGGGGATGGGAGAGCAGTTTTAACTGGAACTTTTGGTCCGCTTACCCCAGGCTGGCTCAGTCAGCTTCCCTCAGTGTCCTGGCTGGAGTTCTGTGAATCCCATTAGAGATGGTTTGATATGCCTTCTTGGGAGACTGGTATTGGCAGGGAGTCCTAGTTCCTTGGTACGAATAATTTAATCCAGCTCATCCAGTCAAGATGGCACTGTAAATGTATACTCTAAACACACAGCAGTGATACATAAAAAAGACAAAATGCTGAAGACATAGCCATGTACTCCCCCTCCCTCCCCACATAAAATGATAAACATCCATGTAATGAGAAGTGGAGTGAGAACACACAGGGGAGAGCAGGGCCAAAGCTGCAGCCCTGCTGGTCTCTGAGTCTGGATACAGGCAGAAGCGACTGGAAATCTGGGGTAACAGCTCTGAAGTGCTCAACACAAAGCATGGAATTAGAGCTGGTTACACTGCTGGAAGCTGGGGGCTGGGAAACTGGTGGTGTCACCCGTTCCCTGGTGCTGTGGCTTATCATGAAGATGCTTACCTAGGCACACCCCAGGGTCAGCCCGGATCTAAGCTGAGCTAGTGCTGCAAGATGTAATTCTAGACCAGGAGAGCCAAAGGACCTGGGGAGTCAAAGGTGAAAACCCCTAGATGGTGGAGGGATGAGCTTGTATACTCAGAAACGTGAGGAGGGAATTGTCTGGTGGTCCAGTGGTTAGGAGTCTACGCTTCCACTGTAGGAGGCACAGGTTCAATCCCTGTTCAGGGAATTAAGATCCTGCATGCTGTGCAACCAAAATAATTAAATAAATAAGCATTTTAAAACATCACAAAGATGGTGGCCATGTTTGGGTCAGCCTCTAAAAGAAAAGTGAGGAAAACTAATATGTAAAAAGAACAGAAACAAAAATTTACCCTAGAAATGAAAATAACAGAGTAATCAGAAAATATCTTTAATAGAAATAGGTTAAGGATCGTCAAAGAGATTAGGGCAACAAGAAACTCATTAAAGAAAAGAAAGGGGAGTCATAAAACAATAGGTGAATATGAAAAATTTTAAAATTCTAGCATTGAAAAATAGTGTAATTAGAACTTGAGACGATGGATAACTATAGCCTGGACACATAGGAATCATGAATTGGACACTCGTGCTGAGGAATTAATTTAGAATGCAGGATAGACATGGAGAACAGAGTGACAGGCTTTAGTACAAGTCTAGTAGGAATTCCAGATACGAATCAAGGAAATGGCAGAAAAACATTTGAAGTGATAATGACTGAGAATTCCAAAATTGAAGTAACTGCATGAATACCAAACTGAATGCTGCTGCTGCTGCTAAGTTGCTTCAGTCGTGTCCGACTCTGTGCGACCGCATAGACGGCAACCCACCAGGCTCTGCCATCTCTGAGATTCTCCAGGCAAGAACACTGGAGTGGGTTACCATTTCCTTCTCCAAGGCATGCATGCATGCTAAGTCACTTCAGTCGTGTCTGACTCTGTGCAAGCCCATGGACAGCAGCCCACCAGGCTCCCCTGTCCACAGGACTCTCTAGGCAAGAACACTGGAGTGGGTTGCCATTTCCTTCTTCAACCAAACAGAATAAATACCTAGATATAATACAGTGAAACTGCAGATAAGAATAAAGGGAGTAGAATAACTTATTACCCTTCCCCAAAAAAAGAATTAAAGGAAAACATGGGAACTCACTGGAAGTCCTGTGTTAGGATCTGCACTTCCACTGTAGGCAACATGGGTTCACTTCCTGGTTGGGCAACTTAAGACCCTGCGAGCCATGTGGTGCAGCCAAGAGCAAAGGGAAGAAACTGAAAGCCACCAGGTGGGGGGACTACCAGAGAAATAAAAGAATTGAAAAAAATGACAATGAGACCCACAGACAACATTTCATCAACAGTAAATGCCAGAGGTGGCAGAAGACTGTCTTAAGGAAGCTAGAATTCTATATTCAGCTCTCATTCAAGAGCGAGGTGAAATAAAGATATTTCTGGACCTGCTAAGACAGTTTTTAAGAATTTATTTTTTAATTGAAGGATAATTGCTTTACAGAATTTTGTCATTTTCTGTCAAACCTCGACATGAATCAGCCATAGGCGTACATATATCCCCTCCCTTTTGAACCTCCCTTCTATATCCCTCCCCAGCTAAGACAGTTTTATCAGTTGTAGATCGTGAGTAAAAGAACTACCAAAGGTATACTTTAGTAAGAAGAAAACTCGAGGAAGAAGACTGCTAGCACTAACATTGAGTGCAGAAATTGACATAGTATGTTGATAAATTTAACTATGGAATCAGTCACCCACAGTGACTTAAACTCCAGAAAATATTTAATAAGCTTATAATGAGAAGTGTGGAGTTAGGGAGTTCCAGGGTTGAGGCAGTGGTCTAATANTAGCATATCTCAGACTCCATATTTGCTTGAGCCAATCCCCATAATAAATCTCTCCTTATACATCTCTGTATATCCTAATCATCCTGTTAGTATGAAAAGCATTGACTAATAAAAATATTGGTACTGAGAAGTGGCTTCCCTGGTGGCTCAGATGGTAAAGCATCTACCTGCAGTGTGGGAGACCCAAGTTCAATCCCTGGGTTGGGAAGATCCCCTGGAGATGATAATGGCAACCCACTCCAGTATTCTTGCCTGGAGAATCCCATAGAGAGAGGAGCCTGGAGGCTCCATGGGGTCACAAAGAGTTGGACACTACTGAGTAACTAACATTTTCACTCTCACTGAGAAGTGGAAGTGGTGCTGAAATAAATACCCCAAACTGTGAAAATGGTTTTGAAATTAGATAATGAGTAGATGCTGGGAGAGTTTTGAAATACATGCTAGAAAAAGTCTATATTGACATGAATGGATCATTAAAAGAAGTTCTCATGAATGATTAGAAGGAGAGCTATAGAGAAAAACTTAGTTTTAGAGAATACTTAAATGGTTGTGAATAGGATGTTGGCAGAAATATGAACTGTAAAGACCATTCTTACAAGATCTCAGACAGAGGTGAGGAACTTGTTTATGAAAACTGGACGANATTAGAAGGAGAGCTATAGAGAAAAACTTAGTTTTAGAGAATACTTAAATGGTTGTGAATAGGATGTTGGCAGAAATATGAACTGTAAAGACCATTCTTACAAGATCTCAGACAGAGGTGAGGAACTTGTTTATGAAAACTGGACGAGAGATTCTTTAAAGTGTCTAAGAGCGTGACCAAAATGTGTTCATGACCTAGCATTTTATGGTAGGTAGAACTTGTGAAAGATGAAATTGGCTATGTGGCTGAGGAAATACCACAACAAAATGTGGAAGGAGCAGCTGGTTTCTCCTGAATACTTACAGCAATTTGAGAAAAGAAAAAAATTTAAGATTAAATTATTAATCACAAAGGAAGCAGAACTTAAAATTTTGGGAAATTCTTGTCCTATCCAATTAAAGAAAGATTAAACAATTAAAGAAAAATTGTTTGGGAAAAGAATCATTTTTAAAAAATGTAGATATAGGTATGTGTGTAACTGATTCACTTTACTGTACACTTTAAACTAACAAAACATTGTAAATCAACTATACTCCAATAAAAGCTACACAAAAATGTATAAAAATAAATATTTTTAAACCAAAAAAATAGAAGCTTGTTTGGGAGTGAACATGAAGATGTGGCCAAACTTGATAAGACTCTGGATTGGCCATCTTCACAGTAACTAGAAGAGTTATCTCAAAAGAGTGTTCAGTGGTGTAAACAGAAGCCTGGACCCATTGTCCAAAATAATAGAGAAATGACCCCCCCCAAAGCATTTCAGAAATCACTGGCTGTCCTCCCTGTCACAAGCCTGGAGTCCAGACCTTTATGGGCACACAGATTTTGAAGGAGGGGTTTGCCTCTGTTTGATGCTTGCTCACATTGCGGACGCCATTCTCTGAATTCCAGCACCACACTCCTTGACCAGTGTACTCACAAATTCAGTGAGTCCTGGTGTGTCTTGTGCTATATTAAGCAAAAAGTGTGTGTAATCTGGCTACCTGCACCTAGATTTCAAAGGCTGGAGCCACCTGGAGCCACTCACACACAACTGAGTCAGAGACTTGTGGCAGGTGCTTCCAAGAGTCCCCACTAGAATAATGCTAGTGGAGGCTTGGGAATGGGGCCATCCCTCAACCCCAGACTAGCAGAGCGACAAGGTCATGATTCTATTCTGGATAGCTGTAGAAATTCCACCCTAACCTGTGAGAGTTGAGGAGTGGACTGCACTCAGCAAATTGTGGGGATGGGGATGTCCAACTCCTCCCCACTGTGTCGAGAAGGCAGGGCATTGAGCCAAGGAGGATTGGCCTCAAGTCTTGGGGCTTAGTGTGGTTTGCCCATTAGATTTTAGACTTCCCTTAGACCTTTTACTCTTTCTTTCTTTCTTTACTTTATTTTTTGCAGTGAGGATGTATATCTTCTTCCTGGACCATCATTGTGTTCTGGAAGAACATAACATATTCAGTTTCACAGGTTCACAGCAAGAGAGCAGTTTGCCTTAGGATGAGTCATATCTTGAGTCTCACCCATATCTGATCTAGATGATATTTGGATGAGGCTGGGACCAGTTAAGCCTTTGGGGACTGTTTACATAGAATTAATATACTTTGCATGCAAAAAGAACTTGAGTCTTGGGGGATGGGGGTGAACTACTATGGTCTGGATGTTTGTATTTCCTCAGTTTTAATCCCCAAGATAATGGCAATAAGAGGTGGGTACTCTGGGAGATAAATAGGTCATTAAGGGGACCATCATGATAAATAGATCATTAAGGGGACCCTCATGATTGAGATTAGTACCCATTAAAAGAGGCCTCATGGAGCTCCCTAGCCCTTTCTGGCTAGTAAGAATAAAATAAAAGTCTGCAACTTGAATGACGACCCTCGTTGACCATGTCAACACATTGATTTTAGATTCCCAGATGTCAGACTATGAGAAATAAATTTCTGTCATTTATANAGGAATTAATTTAGAATGCAGGATAGACATGGAGAACAGAGTGACAGGCTTTAGTACAAGTCTAGTAGGAATTCCAGATACGAATCAAGGAAATGGCAGAAAAACATTTGAAGTGATAATGACTGAGAATTCCAAAATTGAAGTAACTGCATGAATACCAAACTGAATGCTGCTGCTGCTGCTAAGTTGCTTCAGTCGTGTCCGACTCTGTGCGACCGCATAGACGGCAACCCACCAGGCTCTGCCATCTCTGAGATTCTCCAGGCAAGAACACTGGAGTGGGTTACCATTTCCTTCTCCAAGGCATGCATGCATGCTAAGTCACTTCAGTCGTGTCTGACTCTGTGCAAGCCCATGGACAGCAGCCCACCAGGCTCCCCTGTCCACAGGACTCTCTAGGCAAGAACACTGGAGTGGGTTGCCATTTCCTTCTTCAACCAAACAGAATAAATACCTAGATATAATACAGTGAAACTGCAGATAAGAATAAAGGGAGTAGAATAACTTATTACCCTTCCCCAAACAAAGAATTAAAGGAAAACATGGGAACTCACTGGAAGTCCTGTGTTAGGATCTGCACTTCCACTGTAGGCAACATGGGTTCACTTCCTGGTTGGGCAACTTAAGACCCTGCGAGCCATGTGGTGCAGCCAAGAGCAAAGGGAAGAAACTGAAAGCCACCAGGTGGGGGGACTACCAGAGAAATAAAAGAATTGAAAAAAATGACAATGAGACCCACAGACAACATTTCATCAACAGTAAATGCCAGAGGTGGCAGAAGACTGTCTTAAGGAAGCTAGAATTCTATATTCAGCTCTCATTCAAGAGCTAGGTGAAATAAAGATATTTCTGGACCTGCTAAGACAGTTTTTAAGAATTTATTTTTTAATTGAAGGATAATTGCTTTACAGAATTTTGTCATTTTCTGTCAAACCTCGACATGAATCAGCCATAGGCGTACATATATCCCCTCCCTTTTGAACCTCCCTTCTATATCCCTCCCCAGCTAAGACAGTTTTATCAGTTGTAGATCGTGAGTAAAAGAACTACCAAAGGTATACTTTAGTAAGAAGAAAACTCGAGGAAGAAGACTGCTAGCACTAACATTGAGTGCAGAAATTGACATAGTATGTTGATAAATTTAACTATGGAATCAGTCACCCACAGTGACTTAAACTCCAGAAAATATTTAATAAGCTTATAATGAGAAGTGTGGAGTTAGGGAGTTCCAGGGTTGAGGCAGTGGTCTAATACTGATAAGAAAAACCCTGGGTCATTCCATTGTTCTGCTTAGCCATCTTAAGAGTTTAAGATCTTTCTCTTCATGGCTGAGAGATGGCTGCTACAGCTCCGGGTAGTATATCATTACCTTATAACTTCCCAAGCAGGGAAATGCTAAGAAAAAGGAAGCTTTCTAATGTGCCTCTCTTTGGGGAAGAAGAATCTTTCCAAGAAGGCCCCAGCAGATACCTCCTTATGTCTCATTGGCCCAAGCTAGTTCATCCCTACACCAGTTCCTGGTAAAAGGGAACAGGCTTACTGTGGTTGCCTGTCCAGGCTTGCCTCATCTTCTGGGACTGGGTTCTTTGCCGCCTGAGCCAAATCAGGACTCTGTTGGCAGGAAAGAAGTGGGAGTGGCTGCTGGTAGGCAACCAACAGTGTCGGCCACAGATGGCAAAACACACAAACGGATTCTGTGTCTAGTTTGTTTTTTTAATTTCAAAGAAGGAAAACTAAAATTGTTGACCACATTAGCAAGGAAGAGTAAGGTAAAATAAGAAAAGGAATACCATTCTTAAATCACATCAGGTTTCTGCCTTGTTAAATAGAACAGTACTACTGAAAACCTTAGACCTCATTAGGAAAGCGTATTATGCCAGCAATTTAAGATAGCCACTAAAAGAGGAAAGAAGAGGGATATAATTTCCAACCCAGGAGGGAAAGAAGTGGTGGGAGTAGGGATAATGTGTCAGTCCAACAAGGCAGGAAAAGGAAAAAGAACTAAAGGAAAACTAGTAAAGAGAAAACAAAGAGTAACATGAGCCCAGATGCATCAGGGTAAAGGGTTATGCTCAAGTGTTAAACAACTACCAGATAAAATGCAAACAAGGAGTCGTCTGAAGCCTGGAGAGGCTGGTCAGTGGGCACAGGGGCTTAAAAGGAACCGCCCTGGCCTTCACCGTACAAGTGGTTCTGTTCTTTAAATAACTTGTTTATTCCTTGTGCTGTATTCTGGCCTCTCCTCAATTGTTTCTGTCTAGCTTTGCCTTGCTATTGAGATAGTATTGTTTTTCCAGACCGCTTCCTGCCTACTGTAGATCCGTATAACAAAACCCTGGACTCCGTCCTGCCACAGGACCAACACACCATGCAGGGACTTATTTAAGGGCAGGTGTGGTGCAGCGCTGAGACCCCAGGGCTCACATCCCTCCCTTGGAGCCTGTTTCTTAGGGTGCACCGTCCATCCTTTAGCAATGAAGACTGACGGTTTATTTTTCCCAAGCTTATTGGAAAGTTAGCCAGGCTGGAAGAGCTGTGTTAGCTCTTGCTTTCTGGTTTCCTGGTTGCCAACTCGACAGTGTCAGCAGTCCTGGAGCTGAGATCTCAGACTGGACATCCAGTCAGAGTGAGGTGTCCTGCAGTAAGACGGGCTCCTGAAGCAGACGCTGCCGGAGGGGTTATAACTGGGGAGCGAGGGGGCCTGAGTCACTAGGATAACTGAGGGGTGTGTGCTAGAGGCTGGTGCCAGTGTGTTGCAGTGGATGAGTTCAGGCAGTCAGGCATGCAGAGGTCAAGCCAGCAGTTCGCAGATCAAGGACGTGGGCTTCAGTTCAGTGCGAAGGGGGGCTGTCGGGTCCCTCCCTCTGCATCTTGACTGATCCCCCACCACCACCCTGGGCATCTGCTGTTGCCACACCCAGGAGGCAGGCAGTTTGCTGGATTGCTCGGTGGCCAGGTTCTGGGACACAGGGAGCGCTTTGATGATTGTACCTCAGTAAGTGGGAAAAGCCTCTCTGTAAGGAAGGCAGTGAGAGCGTGTGGAGGGAGCCCTGGCCTTGGAGCCGTCAGCCCTGGGATGGCATTAAAGCTCCGTCCCTCGCCGCCTGGCTGACCTCGTTCGGCTGTCTTGGGACTTCTGTGAATACCGAGTGAGAGGCTGTGCCTGTGAATGTTCAGAAAGCATCACACATGTGAGTACTAATCTGTGGCTTGATGCCTTTCTGTTGAGGCTCTGGGACACATCCTTAGGCCGTGTGTCTGGGGGGAAAGCGCGAGCTTTATCAGAGTGTTGGACTGGGATTTTCTTTCCTTCTCTCCACCCCCTCCAGCTTCAAGAGGCCTCCCTCCCCCCAGCCTCTGCTCCTTATTTTGACATTTCTTTTCTCTGCCTGCCAAGAAGATTGTGTTCAGCTGCGCTGGTTTGAGGCTGTGCTATCCTGTGCTTCATTAGGTTAATTCGATGTCTCAGTCTCCTGGGAACAGACCAGAGACTGGCTCTAAAACCGCACTCGCCTCCAAAACCCGGTTCCCACTGTTCTCCTTGGGGGCTGGCTTTGCTGTTCAGTCCCGTGTGCCTGCTTTTCCTTTCTTCCACCTGCAAGCTGGCCAGGGCCTCCCTTGGCTTTTCTTGGTTCTTTGTATTGGTGTAGTTGTTCAGGCTTGCATCCCCTGCTGGGTAGAAGGCTCTAGGGGAGACCAGCCGTTCCTCAAGGTTGCCCCCAACCTTCTGGATTCTGGCCGCCAGTTCCTCTGTTCAGCCTCAGCATCTTGAGTTCAGCCAGCCTTTCAGGGGGCATTTATCGTTAAACTGTATCACCAAATTTGCTAACTTTGAGACCACAGCCCTCTTGGATGACCCTAGCACAGCCTTGCCTCCCACCAGATCCCCATTCCTCTCCTCTCTCAGAGGATTGCTTCTCATCTATCTCTGTAAATCTCCAACCCCATCTGTAAAGGTGCCTCACTCCCTGCCTGAGCCCGGGCCCACTTTGCCTCCTGCTAGGCTGGTAAGCCCTGTCCACGTGGGACTGGTCCCCCCACCCGCTGCCCCTTTGCTGCTGCTCAGGACTTTGCTTCTCCATTAACCTCTTTTTCCTGCAGCATTAGCTTCTCCCCCTGCTGAACCATCCCCATCAGTATACAGGCATTCTACATATCGCATTCCACATCTCGCATTCCACTTTACCCCGTGCCCAGTTTTTGGTAACACCTTTATTGAGATGTAACTCACATCAAGTTCACCCATTTCAAGTGTACAAGTGAGTTGGTTTTGGTCTAGTCACATGGTTGTGCAAGTTTAGGCCACAAACCATCTTAGAATATTTCATCGTCCCGTTCGCAGTCACTCTGCATCTCCTCTAACCCCTGACCCTAGGCAGTCACTAATCGACTTTATTCTGGACGTTTCCTGTAAATGGAATCACATCATAGGTGGGCTTCTGTGTTGGGCTGTTTTCACTTAGCGCCATGTTTTCAAGGTTCATGCATGTAGCCTGTATCAGTGCTTTGTTTGTATGGCTAAGATTCCATTGTATGGATATTGGACATTTTGTTTCTTCATCAGTTGATGGAACCTTGAGTTCTTTCTATAATCATTTGTATATGTGTTTTTATGTGGATATATATTTTCATTCCTCTTGAATTAGAGACCTAAGATTAGAATTGCTGAGTCATATGGTAACTCTCAGTTTAACCTTTTGACTGCCAGACTGTTTTCCAAACTGGCTGCACCGTTTCACATTCTCGCCAGCAATGTATGAAAGTTACAGTTTCTCCACATCTTCACTAATAGTTGTTATTATCTGCCTCTTTTGATTATAGCCACCCTAGTGGGATTTTTTTAAACCATTCTACTTTAAATTTTTTTTAATTATTTATTTATTTATTGGCTGTGCTGGGTCTTTGCTGTCGCATGGGCTGTTCTCTAATTGCAAAGAGCGGGGTCTGCTCTCTGGTTGCAGTGCACAGGCTTCTCACTTCAAGGCTTCTCTTACTGCGGAGCACAGGCTCTAGGTTCCCAGGTTTCGGTAGCTGTGGCACATGGGCTCAGTAGTTGCAGTTGCTGGGCTCCAAAGCACAGGCCTAATAGTTCTGGTGCATAGTAGCTGCTCCATGGCACGTGGAATCTTCCTGGCCCAGGGATCGAACCCATGTCTCCTGCAATGGCAGCTGGAACCTTCACTGCTGAGCCACCAGAGAAGACCTGATTGTGGTTTCGAGATGTATTTCCCTGATGGCTAATGATGCTGCATCTTTTCCCCTGAATGTTGGCCGTTTCTCACCTAGTCAGGTGTTCACCCCCTCCATACTCTGGATCAGCCATTGTGAAGGTCACTGCCAACAGTCTTCTCTTATCTGTGTCAGGCCTGCCCTCGATAATGTCTTCTGGTCCTATAGTTTTAAAAATGAACTATGCTCTGATGACTCTCGCTGTATCACTTCAGCTCTGACTTCATTCATCCATGAGCTTCAGACATCTGCGTCCTACTGCCTGTTGCCATTTCCGCATGGATATTTAAAGGGCATCTCAGATTTAACCTGTTGTAAACAGAACTCTCGGAGAAGGCAACGGCACCCCACTCCAGTACTCTTGCCTGGAAAATCCCATGGACGGAGGAGCAGTCCATGGGGTCTTGAAAAGTCGGACACGACTGAGCGACTTCACTTTCACTTTTCACTTTCACGCATTGAAGGAAATGGCAACCCACTCCAGCGTTCTTGCCTGGAGATTCCCAGGGACGGCGGAGCCTGGTGCGCTGCCGTCTATGGGGTCACAGAGTCGGACACGACTGAAGTGACGCAGCAGCAGCAAACAGAACGCTTGTTGTTTTTTTCCCTTTTCTCCCACCCAAATCCATTTCTTTCCTGACTTTTCTGTATGAATGAATGGCACCCCCACCACCCTCCATCTATCCCATCAGTTCAATCCTTCAGAATACATCCAGCCACTCAGCACTCCGTTGCCCGGGATGTTGGAGTAGCCCCTCTCTGGTCCCCTCCTAGTCCTGTGCAGTAACCAGAGTAGTCCCTTAGCGAAAAATGTTTTAACCTACAGAAAAAAGATTAGCTTTTATAATGAAATGCATCACACATTCAAAATAGTATCATATACATTCCTTAAAGAATAAAAATTTAAAACACTCAGTTCTTCCTACCTGGATTAAAGAGTAATACATTTCCCAGTACTTCTGAAGTCCCGATAGGCCCTTCTTTTTTCTTTCAGGCCCTTCTTATCTTACCTGTCTTCTTCCTCTCCAGGGAAACTCCCTGAATTTTACAGTATTTCCCTGATTTTATCTGTTGTTTTATCATCTTTGTAAAGAGGCTTAAACAGTTTACTGCTTAGTGTTGCATACTTTTGAACTTTTCACGAATTCACACTATAAGTATCCCTGACTTAATCATTTTGCTCAGCATAATAGTCTTTTGGTCATATTCTTCCCTGTTTATTTCTGAAACTGGAGTTCATTCATGTTTACCATATGACATGAATGAACCACAATTGATCCATCCTATTCTGATGGACATTTGGGTTGTGGGCAGTTTCCAGTTATTAGCCAGTGCTGCCTTAAGCATTCATGTATGTCTCTTGGTACATATGTTCATGTGTATCTGGTTGTAGAAATACCAGAGTTTACTGTATACCCACAAGGATAACTAAAATTTAAAAGATAGAAGATACTCAGGTCATGAAACAAATGATACTCTCACTCATTACTGGTGGAAACTTATGCTACAGCCACTCTGGAAAACTATTTGATCATTTCTGGTAAGATTAAACATACTGGTGTATGTACCCTATGACCCTGTAATTCCACTCCCAGGTATTTACCCCAGAGAAGTGAGAGTATGTGTCCACAAAATGACTTGTACAGAAAGGTCAGGGCAGTTTTACTCATAGCAACCAAAATTGCAAACAACTCACTGTCCAAACATGGATAAGAATAAACTACTGATACATACAATATGGATGAATCTCTAAAACACTGTTGAGCAAAAGAAGCCAGCCAGGCAGGAGTGTTGATATGAAGTTCAAGAATCAAGTCAACCTAGTGTATGATGGCAGGACTCAGCAGAAAGGTAGAGTGGCGAATGATGACCAGGAAGGGGCACGGGAGAGCTCCCTGGGCGAGGAGGGGGGATGGGTGTGTGTGGAAACAATCTGTATCTTATGCTGGGCACTTACACACAGGCACATGGGTCAACAGGCATCAATCTCTACATCGAAAGGCGTCTGCATCTTATTGTTTGTGAATTAAACCTCACTGAAAGAGACAGACTGTCCCCAAGTAGGGGCAGGATTTTAGGGGAAAACGAAACAGTTGTCAGGGTTCACCTTAAGCTTTATTTATTTATTTCTTGATGTGGGCCATTTTTAAAGTCTTTACTGAATTTGTGACAATATTTTGTCTGTTTTATGTTTTGTTTTTTTTGACCTCGAAGCATATGGGATCTCACCTCCCCAACTAGGGATCCCCACACCTCCTGCATTGGAAGGCAAAGTCTTTACTGGACCACCAGGGAAGTCCATGAGCTTAAGCTTTTAAATCAGCTTCACAGGACAAGCAGGCTGGACTCACCAGTTTTATAATTCATTGATTCCAAATATCCAGTCTTTGGGTGAGAAACTTCATTTCCACCCAAACCAGAGGAAGACTACAGTTGCTCATAATGTCTTCTCACATGGGACATCACAAAATAACTTAGCCCAGGAAAAATGGGGGAACTTTCTAATCTCTCATCATGTTCCCATGCTATATTTTCTGTGAGAAAGATGTTCTTAATTTTTTCTTCCAAAAAAAAAAAAATACTATTCATGTCCATGTTTTTAAAGTAATGCCAGATTAGCCTTCCAAGCATTGTACCAATTTTTTTTCTCACCAGTGGTGACTGAGTGTTCTTGATACTCCGCATCCTTTCTCAACTCTTGGTACTGTTGGTTTTTAAAAATTTGCTCCAAGGGCCCATTTTAAAATATAAATCAGGTCATGACACATCCCTCCCTTAAAGCTGCCCATTAGATTAATAATAAATCCTAATCCTTTCAAAGCCCATTGTAACTGGGCCCCTTGTACTTTCCTCTCCGACACTCTCCCCCATTTCTTCTTGCCATGTTTGTGTATTTAATATTTATGTGTTTATTTGGCTGTGCTGGGTCTTGGGCTTCCCTGGTGGCTCAGACGGTAAAGAATCCACTTGCAATGTGGGAGACCTAGATTCGATCCCTGCGTTGGAAAGATCCCCTGGAGGACGGCATGGCAAGCCACTCCAGTATTCTTGCCTGGAGAATCCCATGTACAGATGGGCCTGGCGGGCTGCAGTCCACGGGATGGCAAAGAGTTGGACACGCCTGAGCGCCAGGTCTGAGTTGTGCTGTGGCACACAGGATCTTCAATCTTCTTGCTGCACGTGGGATCTTAGTTCTCTGAGCAGGGATTGAACTTGGGCCTCCTGCATCGGGCGTGTGGAGTCAGCCACTGGGCCAGCAGGGAAGCTCCTCTTGCTGTGTTTTTAATGGCCGAGCTGTTTCTTCCTTTTGTCCTCTGCTTCCTCTCACGGCACCTGTAATTTCCATCATGGCATTTGTCACCCCTGTGCCTTTCTTTGGACTGGAAGCTCAATGAGGACAGGGCACGTATGGACTGTCCCACACCAGCCCCCGAGCCCTCCCTGGCAAGCCAGCACCATCCAGGCGGCCCTGGAAGACTGGCCTCCTTCCTTCTGGGGGCCCCAGAGGCAGGGGATGGTGCCCAAGTTTGTGCCCTTCCCCTGACTTTTTGACACTGGGGTTGGCATGGGCTTAATGTGAAAGACCAGAGCAGCTGTGAAAGGGGAGAAATCAGAATTAGGCAGTGGCAACCGGAGGTCACGGGGGTGCATAAAAGGGCTTAACCAGGCAACTTCTGGACTTGGAGTGCATGTCGATGAACTCCAAGTTTCTTTGCGCTTTAGCAGCAGCCCTGCCCTGTGACCCCAGTTGCCCTCAGCACATGCTCCCACACACAGCCCGGCCTTGGGATTTGCAGAGCAAGGGCTCTTGCTGGTGACTCGGCTTCTCTGCTCTTCCTAAACACAGTGACGAAACCGGGGCCGTTCCTTTCCCTGACAAGCAGCCAGTTACCTCAGAAGCCCGCTTCGTTAGGACTCCAGAGACTCCAGTGGCCCCAGCCTGTTTCTTCGGAGCCTCCTGTGCAGGCTTCGGCTGGAGGCTGCCTGCAGCGGCCGCAGTGGGCCGCCCTCCGGAAACCAGGTCTCCCAGCCTGACCCCTCACCCCACCCCTTGCTCAGTCTGGAAAGTCACCACCTCCCAGGCTGGTTGCCTCGTGGCCGGCTCTCCCAGAGTGCTGGGAGTGGGACCCTGCAAACCCAAGTTCTTTTCCTTAGATGTTGGATGTGAGCACACGGAGGCCCTGAGGAGACAACAGGAGTCTTCTGTTGATACTGACAGACTGCGCATCCAGCCGCTGTGCCTGGAGAGGGCTCAGAAGACCCTCGGGCAGGAGCACACTGGACCAGTGTGGCTGGGCCTGGGGCTTAGAGCTGGGAGCCCCACTAAGGCCTGTGGGCGAAGCTTCACCCTGGACCCCAAGAAGCCAGCTGCTGTGTCTCCTTGTCTCTTACCCCTGAGCCTCTGGGCCGCTGAAGGAACTCGTGGGCTTCTTTCTACACCCTGGCCAGTCTCAGGCTTTGGAACCATGTAAAACTGAACTTAAATCTCACTTCTGCTCAAGAAGCTATGACCTTAGGCAAGTTCCTTCACGTGTGCGAGCATTGTTTTCCCATCTAGAATAATGTCTCTTCGTTGGAACTTGCTGGTTCCGCTTGCTGATGGCTTTGTGGTTTGGCGTGGCCCCAGAAATTTGAGCTGCCGTGAATGGAGGGGGTGGCAGAGGTTCTTGAATGTGGAGCCCGAGAGGCCTTCTGTGCAGCAAAGGACCTGGGAGGGCTGTCTGGGGTGGGGCTCCCAGTGAGCAGCTGTGCCTGGGGCCAGGTCAGAACCAGGGCGGGCAGGATTTGGAGAGGAACTGGGGGAGACAGGCCGACCACGGGGATTAAGTGCTCCCCATGGCATGGAGTCAGGCCTGGGGCTCCACTCTCAGCCTCGTCCTCACTCTCGCCCTGGCTTCTGAGCACATGGCGTGGATTCAGGCTCCTTTGCTACGGGCAGATCCACACACCACCCTGCAGCCTTTTCTTACTGTGCTCGCCAGGGGCCTCAGGCTGTCAGTACCCCCAGGGGCCCTGGCCTTTATTCCATAACCTGCAAATGGAGGCAGCTGTCCAGAGGGCTGAGCAGTGACCCCAGCGTCTTGTCACGGTCAGCTTCTCCTTCTGACCCCAGAGCTGGAAGGAGTGTTAACGATTCACCCGGCTAACCCAGGACCGCCTCATATGTAGCCCACACTGGGGAGAGAAGAGGGCCAATCCCAGGGCCCAGGCCGGCTGTACCCCACTGTGGGGGGTGCTCTATCTCTTCTCAGGGGTCCAGAGCACCGAGGCCAGGGGGGTCATATCCGCAGTCCCCTGTGCTCTTTCCTCTAGGCCATATTCTCTTAAGTTTCACCTGAAATTAACCTCCTATAGCTAGAATCAGTCCAGTTCAGTCACTCAGTCGTGTCCGACTCTTTGCGACCCCATGAATTGAAGCACGCCAGGCCTCCCTGTCCATCACCAACTCCAGGAGTTCACCCAAACTCATGTCCATCTAGTCAATGATGCCATCCAGCCATCTCATCCTCGGTCGTCCCCTTCTCCGCCTGCCCCCAATCCCTCCCAGCATCAGAGTCTTTTCCAATGAGTCAACTCTTTGCATGAGGTGGCCAAAATGTTGGAGTTTCAGCTTTAGCATCATTCCTTCCAGTGAACACCCAGGGCTGATCTCCTTTAGGATGGACTGGTTGGATCTTCTTGCAGTCCAAGGGACTCTCAAGAGTCTTCTCCAACACCACAGTTCAAAAGCATCAATTCTTCGGCGCTCAGCTTTCTTCACAGTCCAACTCTCACATCCATACATGACCACTGGAAAAACCATAGCCTTGACTAGAGGGACCTTTGTTGGCAAAGTAATGTCTCTGCTTTTGAATATAATGCCTAGAATAGGAGCTTTCTAAACCTGGCTTTTGCAGGTGCTCATTTTGTGGCTCTAGGGAGATCACTTTCCATCCTTGTTGAAGTGTCAAAGTGTTAGTTGCTGAGTCGTGTCTGACTTTTTACGATCCTATGGACTGTAGCCCGCCCGGCTCTTCTGTTCATTGGATTCTCCAGGCAAGAATAGGGGAGTGGGTTGCTGTTTCCTTCTCCAGGAGCTCTTCCTGACCCAGGGATCAAACTCGGCTCTCCTGCATTGCAGGCAGTCTTTACTGTCTGAGCCACCTCTGGCTCGTAGTGAGGATGGTGGGCAGCTCTAGTCCTGTGACGCCCGAGTTAAGGAGCAGAGCACGGTGCTGTCTGCAGGGGGAGGGAGGAGGCCTCCTTTGTTCACCCTTTGGTTGAGAGGGCGTCTCCTTCCACCTGCTTTGTCCCCTCTGAGCCTGGGGGAGCGGGGCCAGGGGAGAGCTTGTGTGCCTGTGGGATCTGTCTGCATGTTATTTTTCCTCTCTGATTTCAGAGTCATGCTGCGGCAGCGTGGTGCCTGACAAGTGAGGGGATTACTGCTTGCTCAGGGCAGGACCGAAGCCTCGGGAGCGGGGATGGGCAGGGCAGCCTCCAAGCCTGGGCCAGCAGCACCAAGACGGAGGCCTGGGGCCCGGCCTGGAGGTCGACACGTGCCCACTCGGTTGCCCCAGGTGGCACTCAAAGCAGCACTCTTCTGAGAAACTAGTGATCTCCAGCCCCAAAGACCACACAGCAGGAGCTGGCGCTCAGCCACCCCTACACAACTAGACCATCAGGAGAAGGGACTGGCGCCTCGGGGAAAGCAGGAAGGCAGAACCCAGCAGCAGGAGGACCTTGTCCCTGAAGAGTTTACCGGCACCCACAGAGATTTCTGAGTCTCTTCTGTCCAGATTGGGCTCAGTTCCTTTTTCTCCCTCGGCAGAGGCGTTGGGCCCAGAGAGGGGAAGACTTCATGACGTTCCGGCTGCTGGAAGCCCACGTGCTCTGTGCTGTGACTGGGGTTCAAGGGCTTCCCTGCTGCGGGGGACGAGGGGCCGCCTCGGCATCTGCTCATGAGCCACAGGGACCCCGAATGCTCCAGACTGGATCGTTTCAAGCCGCCAAAGAGGGGGACCCCCAGAGCTGGCAGCCAGCAACCCCAAGGGACTAGAGGGCTGGGATGGACTGACCTCCCCTTTGCCGGGGCTCCGGGAGCAGCAGAGCCTCTGTGGCCCAGCTAGTGGCAGACAGAGCTGATGAAGCCGTGAGCGGGGCTGGCGGCCGGGACGGGAACCGCCGCCGCTGCCGCTGGACTCTCCTGGCACCGAGGGCGCGTGTGCGGGCCCCTGCCTCTGTCCCTGCTCGGCACCCGCCCGCATGTCCTTTGCACGTGGTGCCAAAGCACGCGGGCTGCGCTGTAGCTGGCCTGTTGGTGGGCTGGGGAAGCAGTGGCCGTGGTGAGGCCCGCCTGCCGCCGGCCTGAGAGCCCAGCTCCGGGGCGCGCACCATGAAGTGCTCGCTGCGGGTGTGGTTCCTCTCCATGGCCTTCCTGCTGGTGTTCGTCATGTCGCTGCTCTTCACCTACTCCCACCACAGCACGGCCACCCTGCCCTACCTGGACTCGGGTGCCCTGGACGGGGCTCCCCGGGTGAAGCTGGTGCCGGGCTACGCTGGCCTGCAGCGGCTCAGCAAGGAGGGGCTGGCCGGCAGGAGCTGCGCCTGCCGCCGCTGCATGGGTGACAGCGGCGCCTCTGAGTGGTTCGACAGCCACTTCAACAGCAACATCTCCCCCGTCTGGACTCGGGAGAACATGGACCTGCCCCCCGACGTCCAGAGGTGGTGGATGGTGAGAAAGCCGTGGCCTTTGCTGCCCCCTCTCTGGGCTCT
The DNA here is from genome assembly GCA_006410875.1 of Neotragus pygmaeus. Lineage (NCBI taxonomy): Eukaryota > Metazoa > Chordata > Mammalia > Artiodactyla > Bovidae > Neotragus > Neotragus pygmaeus. The sequence continues at coordinate 849,288 of SJYV01021317.1, forward strand.
GTCCCCTCCATTTAGGAGACCCCCTGAGAGCCCCCTCTGTCTCCTGGCACCCTTTGTACCCTTCACTGGACCAGCACAGCGTGTAAAGGGTAGAGCGAGCTTTGGCTGGCAAGGGGAGAGAACTCACATTTCCTAGTGCCTGTAGAGGCCAGACAGAGACCAGAAATGCCTGCCGGGTCAAGGAGGTAAAATAAACAGGAGGGGCAGGTCCCCGGGGAGATGCTGAGAAGTGAGGCCCTAGGCAACAGAAAGGCCTGCCCTTCAGAAGGCAGGCGGCAGCTCAGCTCGTGCTTGTTGCCATGCTGGCCGCTTCCTGATTTGTAAACGTTTGCCCCAAATAACTTGAAACACTTCCATTCAGTTGGTTCTCTTCACTTGCTGGAAAAGGTTTTCTTCTGGGTTAGGATAAGAAAGCGTCATCGGTCCTTTGGGGGCCGAGGGAAGGGAGGAGAGGAAGCCCCTCTCTGGACCCTGTCCCCTCTGCTGCTTTGGCTCCCTCCCCTCTCCCCATGTCTCTGGCACATTGNAAAGGTTTTCTTCTGGGTTAGGATAAGAAAGCGTCATCGGTCCTTTGGGGGCCGAGGGAAGGGAGGAGAGGAAGCCCCTCTCTGGACCCTGTCCCCTCTGCTGCTTTGGCTCCCTCCCCTCTCCCCATGTCTCTGGCACATTGCTCCGCAGGCTCCGCCAGGGCCATCTGGTGGCCGCACAGGGCAGCAGTGGCTCCTGTCAGTCCCTAACCCGGGGCCCCGCAGGCTGCCGGCGCTCCCTGCTGGGGGACCGGGGAGCCACTGCATGCTCCCTGGTCTCTCCAGCTGGCAAATGGGGAGGGTGATAACTCTCCCTCTTTCTTACATTCAGGGCAACTGTGAGAATGAGCTCGTGCAGTCAGGCCTATCAGAGCAACTCACAGATCCTGCTCCTGGCCCAGACTGTCAGAGCCCCCGAGGAGGGGGAGTCTACAGGACAGGATCTACCAAGAGCCACACAGGCCCTTCCCCTGGCAACCTGGAGCCCTCGAAGGGTCCTGCCTGTTCCTCATAGTCACATCCTTCATTTTATGGGAAAATCCAGGTTCAGAGAGTGTGCAGGGCTTGCCCAAGGGCATAGGTCTCAGAGGTGGCCATGAAGGGCCAGAACAGTCCTCTGGGCAGCAATGGAGTGAGAGGCCGGCTAGGCCCCCCTGCCCACAGGGATGAAACTCAGAGCTGTGTAAGCCCTAGAAGCCACTTCTCTGCTGCTCCCCACAGTCCCCCCCCACCTTTTGCTGTGAACTTAGAAATTCTTATTTCAGAGCTAAGCTTCCTCTCCACACGGAGTCCCTGTTCTTGTGCTCGGGGGCCCTTCCTGTGCTCAGGGAAGCAGGCCCACCATCCCCTTCCTGCTTTCTCTTCCCCTGGGCAGCTCCTACACAGCCGCACACCTGCAGTGTTACGGCTCAGACCACAGAGCATGTGAAAGCCCTCAGAGATGGTGGCCCGGGGGTTGAGTCCAACTCAGTGTTTTAAAACTGTTTGCCTTAATTGCCATCGTTTAGGAATCAGTTTATTTCACATGAGATCTGTATTTTCAGCTTTTCTTGAAAAACTAGAAAATCTGGTCCCTCTCACAGTCCCACAAGGCAACAACTGGCTGAAGTCACCCCTTTGTGGTGGCGGTTACTGTTTGCTATAGACCCCACCTCCCTCTCCACTGCTCTGTGTTGCCTGTCTGGCACTGTGGCGTTTAAGAGCTGCCCTGGCCTCATTTTACAGTCTTCAAAATCACTGGTGGCGAGAGGGGTGAGGGACCAGTTTCTTTCCAGCTCTTCTGATTCTGGAGGAATATCTGTGCTCTCTTAAGAGCCTTTTCCGCAGGGCTGAGGGCCCCAGGTCTCCCCTGGATCTCGCCTGGAGCTTCGGGCTGAGTCCCAGGGGCGCCCCCTGCAGGCTGACTGTGAATGAGTCCCTGAAGCTCCCCTGAGACTTTCCTCATTAACTGCATTCAGAATGACTCTAGAGCAGCTGCCTGGAGAGGACCGCAGAGCAGGGGCCTCTCTCCTTTGTGGCACAGGCCTGCAGACCCCCGAAGCACAGGCTGAATAGCACCTTGACCCCTGAGTCCGGCCAATATTGCAGAGCTGCTCCTGAGAGCAGGGCACTGGTCTGGACACTGCTATGTTGTTGAGTGACAGGAGGGTCCTCACTGCTCAGGGAGGATTCCCGCCCCACAATAGTAGGAGACCTGTGCAGCTTGGACCCTGGAGGCTGAGGGCAGCAAGGGGAGCAAGCGGGAGTTGCCTCCTGCTCACCCCACCCTCCCTGTGCCCCTCTTTCTGTTTTCTCCCTCTCCTCCACAGATGCTGCAGCCGCAGTTCAAGTCACACAACACCAATGAGGTGCTGGAGAAGCTGTTCCAGATAGTGCCAGGCGAGAACCCCTACCGGTTCCGGGACCCCCGCCAGTGCCGGCGCTGCGCCGTGGTGGGCAACTCGGGCAACCTGCGGGGCTCTGGCTACGGGCCCGACGTGGATGGGCACAACTTCATCATGAGGTGAGTCCCAGGGACCCCAAGGCTGGATACGAGACAAGCCTCCTGGAGGGGGCACTGGCCTCCTTGGCCTTGCCCAGCTGTGGGAGGAATTGCCAGCTGCTAAGGGTTCTGGAGGATCCTGATTCCCAGAATCTTCCATGACAAGCTCACGTTTCTTGCTTTTGTTTCTGAGGTGAATCAATTGTTGTTCAGTCTCTCAGTCATGTTTGATTCCTNACTGGCCTCCTTGGCCTTGCCCAGCTGTGGGAGGAATTGCCAGCTGCTAAGGGTTCTGGAGGATCCTGATTCCCAGAATCTTCCATGACAAGCTCACGTTTCTTGCTTTTGTTTCTGAGGTGAATCAGTTGTTGTTCAGTCTCTCAGTCATGTTTGATTCCTTATGACCCCACAGACTGCAGCACGCCAGGCTTCCCGCCCCCCGCCCCCCCACCATCTCCCGGAGCTTGTTCAAACTCAGGCCCATTGTGTTGGTGATACCATCCAACCATCTTGTCTTCTGTGGATGAAGAGACACAATTCCCATTCTAAACTTTGCTTGAGGCCTGTACTCAGCTTCCAACTCTGAATACCTCTGGAGAGAGTTAAAATCAGACTCTTGGCTCAGGTCTTGTGAAAACTGCCACTAGAGGTCCTTTCACCCGTCTGGTCCCCTTAGCTGTTGGGCCAGGAGTGTGGGCCCCAAACAACTGTGGGTGATCCCTCTGGCAGACTGACAGAAGAGGGGTGTCCTGGGCAGAAAAAGGAGCTGTTGGTGCCTGCTCTGGGCCCTCATCCCTGACCCTTTACCTTTTTGCATTTAGACTGTACAAGGGCTCATTCTCTCCATATACATCTGAGCTCAGCCTTGAGGAGAAGAGAAGGGTTGGGAGGGCACGCATTCCAGACAAATACACGGAGCAGGGAGCCTGGGCAGGGAAGCAGGGACTAGAGGTGGACTTGTGACCCAGATACTGCTGGGCCGCCCCTGAACTTCTGTGTTCTCCACCTTCCCCCCCAGACGTGGGGGCAGGAAATGCCACGTGGGAGATCCTGCCCTCTCACTCCTGGCTGGAGGGAGAGCCCTGAGAATAAAGATACTGAAAATGCCAGTTTTCATTAAGCATCTCTTAGGATGAGCATTGAGAAAGACCAGGTTTCACAGGAGGCAAAAGGAAGGGCTTTGTCTTAGAAACTGTTGCTGTCTCCATAGCAACACCAAGGCAGCAATATGTCTCTGAGGCTTTCCACAGTCCTTGCAAAACCTTTCTCATGTTAAGAGCGTTGGGAGTGGGGGAGAGAGGGGAATGCTAGGAGTGGGAGAGAGAGGGAGAGACAGGGATGCCAAGAGGGGTGGGGGTGGAAGNCTGGCTGTGAATTTGTCATAAATAGCTTTTATTATGTCGAGATATGTTCCCGTTATACCTGCTTTGGTAAGAGTTTTTATCATGAATAGATATTAAATTTTATTCAAATATTTTCTCTGAATCTGTTGAGATGGTAATGTGATTTTTGTTTTTTCTTTTGTTGACATGGTATATCACATTGATTTGCATATGTTGAGCCATCCTTGTGACCGTAGGATGAATCCAAGTTGAGTGTAGCATATAAATCTTATTTTTTAACGTGCTGTTGCCTTTGGTTTCCTAATATTTTGCTGAGAATTTTTGCATCTATATTCATCAAAGATGTTGGTCTCTAATTTTCTATTTTTTGTAGTGTCTTTGTCTAGTTTTGGTATAAGGGTAATAGTGGCTTCATAGAATGACATTCAGAGTGTTCCCTTCTCTTCAATCTTTTGGAAAATTTTGATAAAGATAGGTGTAAGTTCCTCTTTGTACATTTGGTAAAATTCCTCAGTGAAGCCATCTGGTCCTGGACTTTTGTTTGCAGGAAGTTTTTTTTTTTTTTTTTTTNCCAATACTTTGACTATCTGATGTGAAAAACTGATTTCTATTGAAAGGCCCTGTTGCTGGGAAAGATTGAAGGTGGGAGGAGAAGGGGACAACAGAGGATGAGATGGTTGGATGGCATCACCAACTCAATGGCCATGAGTTTGAGCAAGCTCCGGGAGTTGGTGATGGACGGGGAACCCTGGCGTGCTGCAGTCCATGGGGTTGCAAAGAGTCAGACACAACTGAGCAACTGAACTGACTGACTAACCCTGATACTCGGTTCTCTTTCATTCGTCCCATTGCCTAGACCCAAGTCTGTATGGAAATTCAGTTTATAACAGAGATGACCTCTCAAGTCACTTAAGAAAAGATGGAAGTTGCAATAAATGTTATTGAAATAACTAGATAACCATCTGGAAAAAGATAAAAGTAGGTCCATAGCCTAAACCATCAAAATACCAAAAGAGAGATAAATGTAAAAAATAAAACAATAAAAGTAGTTGTTCATTGATGTAGTCAAATAGAATACATCAGCTTTGTAGCTGATTTTTGGACTGGAATTTTTTTAATGCTCTATGTAGTTCCCTGTATCACTAAAAATTGGACTTCTTTCATTCATTTTTGTGTGTTCCAAACATTTTGTTAAATTTTCTCTTCTGATGTAACAGCTTCCATTTTATTTGTCCTTATGAGTTTATACCTTTTTCCTCCACTATAATTTCAGCAAGCTCATGGAGAGGAAAGTTAGCTAAGTGTGATATTTAATTGCATACTTAGCAGATACCCTTTTCTTCCTCAGTTTTCCTGTCTCCACAAAGCTGATTTTTTTAACTCCTCTCTGTCATGATGGAGGCTTTTTAAATAATTGGGAATTGTTCTCTCTTCTAAAATAATGGATTAAGAAGCTGCTTGAGAATTTGGTGTACCTGGATGGAACATACCTGCTATCTGGGTTGACATTAGGGTGCCTGGACAGGGAACCAGCTTTTCCAAGGCAGGGAGGGATGGTAAGGATAAGCTAGGCTGTGCTGCAACCACAAACACCTTTCCAACTGGCACTGGCTTAAAACGACAGTTTATTTCTCACAAGCTGTGTTTCCATTAGGGGCTCTGTTCCTCAGACCACTCAGGACCCAGGCAGACAGTGGCACCATCTGGGGGTGGGTCTGTTGTTTCAAGGGCAGAAAAAAAGAATTGGTGAGCCACAGGCTGTCTTTGAATGCTTCTGTCAAGAATTTCACATTTCCTTGATGCCAGAGAAGTCCCACGGCCATGCCTCAATCTAGTAAGACTGTGTACTCTAAAGAAAGGCGCCATATTTGGGTGAGCAGTAATGCTGTCTGGATACAGAGGGCTCCTTGGAGAGAAACACTTGGAGTTATGGCCTGGCCAGGAGTAGGTGGATACACAGTTGGCTGGCACTCTGCTGGATGCCAGGGGAAGGGTCGGGACATGATTAAGTGTTTTATTTATCTATCTATCACAGGAACGAACAGCTGGGCACTGCCATTTGGCAGGCAAGGAACTCCTTCCTGTGACATGCTTGGCACGGTAGGAAAACATCACTCCTGGCTTGCGAAGGGGAAGGGTCAAACCCTAAAACATTTTTAAAAATCAAATTTTTTTCCTTTCTGAGCGTGAGTTAGGAATCAATGCTCCTTCTCACTCCCCTTCCAGAAAAATCACAGCTTCTGCGGTGAGTGTATGTCTGTGTGATAACTAATGCAAAAATGCAAAAAGATGCCCCTTCCCCTTACACTCAGTGAACTGTATCAGGGCCAGCCTGTTCCCCAAGAATATACCTTTCATCCAACAATACCTTTCATCCAACAACTGGTTTTTGTTTTTGAGAAGAATACAGGCTCTTTCTGGTAACACGGCTTCTCTCTAGGGAGAAGGCTTGAAGTAAAAAGAACATATAGTGAGTGTCCACATTCAGAGGGATCTGAGTTCAGTCCTTCCTTTGCTATAAGGTAACTTTGCCTTTTCTTTCTATACACTTACAACTATTCTAAAAAAAATCAAGTCTATTTTTAAAAAATAGTTTTTTTCAATGGAAAGAGTTGGGGGAAAGGGTCAAGAGTCAACCAATCAGGAACATCCAAGAGTAGTCTTACTCTGTGAATCTATTGAAATTTGGCTGTGTTCTTATTGCAGGACAGGGTCCAAGTCCTCCTCCCTGCCTCCAGGGCCTGCGTCTTGACGGAAGTCTACATCCAGAGGGTGGGCAAGTGGAGCTTCTGTCCAGCACCATCCGAGCAGTGATGCTTCCTTGGGTTCCAGTCTCGTGTGCAGCGCTGCCCAGGTCCTCAGCTCTACGGGACATACTGGCCGGCAGCTGCTCTGCCCCCACATGGGAGCACAGCAAGCTCTGGCTTCAGCCCTGCTTAGCACACTGCATTTCTCCCAGCTGCTGATCCACAGAAGTATTCACCTCGTTTCTGGGGGTCAGGCAGTATGTTTTCTGGTTCCTTCTTTTCTGCATCGCTGCTGTGTTTCTGGGTCCATGTGGATGTCACCTAACCAGAACGTTGGCTCCACACCAGGCCTCTTCTCCCTCCTCGTTTCCCTCCGAGCACCTGCACACCTCCTCCTCGCCACCCTACCCTGCCTTGTCCCCAGCCTTTCTGGACCCTTGCTGCCCTTCTCACCCCACTTCTCTTCTCAGAGCCCCTCCCGCACCCGTGGCTTGTGTGCGCCCCTCATAACCTGCGGTCACTCTCTGCCTGCTTCACTTCCAGGACACTTTCNCCGAGCACCTGCACACCTCCTCCTCGCCACCCTACCCTGCCTTGTCCCCAGCCTTTCTGGACCCTTGCTGCCCTTCTCACCCCACTTCTCTTCTCAGAGCCCCTCCCGCACCCGTGGCTTGTGTGCGCCCCTCATAACCTGCGGTCACTCTCTGCCTGCTTCACTTCCAGGACACTTTCTCCTTTGTCCGGTCCCATTTGGACCCTGTCGCTTGGTCTCAACTCTGACCCATGCACGCATAGCTCTGCCATCCACTCACCCATAGGTAGTAGTAATCACTCAGAGAAAATCAGGCAGGCAAATCATGTTAAGACGTACAAAAACATGAGTAAGTAATTTATAATACTGAAATGAGGAAAGGTTTTCTGGCCATGACACCAAATCCAGATTTCTTAAAAATGAATGTTAAGACTACCGAAGTTAAACTTTTGTGTGGTATTAAGAAAAAATGATTTTGTAAAGACAAACTAGGAAACATCTACGACTCAAGACAGTGTAACTTCCCTAAAGTAGAAAGGTGGCTATAACTCACAGTGGTCAAACAAGCCGGTAACAAAACGGTTGGACAGGAATGGGCAGCACGCCCAAAAGAGGTGCTGGTATCAGTTCAGTCGCTCAGTCGTGTCCGACTCTTTGCGACCCCATGAACCGCAGCATGACAGGCCTCCCATCACCAACTCCCGAAGTTCACCCAAACCCATGTCCATCGAGTCGGTAATGCCATCCAACCATCTCATCCTCTGTTGTCCCCTTCTCCTCCTGCCCTCAATCTTTCCCAGCATCAGGGTCCTTTCAAATGAGAACTCTTTGCATCAGGTGGCCAAAGTATTGGAGTTTCAACTTCAACATCAGTCCTTCCAATGAATACCCAGGACTGATCTCCTTTAAGATGGACTGGTTGGATCTCCTTGCAGTCCAAGGG
>SJYV01021317.1:857424-871643 GCA_006410875.1 Neotragus pygmaeus
GTGGATGTCACCTAACCAGAACGTTGGCTCCACACCAGGCCTCTTCTCCCTCCTCGTTTCCCTCCGAGCACCTGCACACCTCCTCCTCGCCACCCTACCCTGCCTTGTCCCCAGCCTTTCTGGACCCTTGCTGCCCTTCTCACCCCACTTCTCTTCTCAGAGCCCCTCCCGCACCCGTGGCTTGTGTGCGCCCCTCATAACCTGCGGTCACTCTCTGCCTGCTTCACTTCCAGGACACTTTCTCCCTTGTCCGGTCCCATTTGGACCCTGTCGCTTGGTCTCAACTCTGACCCATGCACGCATAGCTCTGCCATCCACTCACCCATAGGTAGTAGTAATCACTCAGAGAAAATCAGGCAGGCAAATCATGTTAAGACGTACAAAAACATGAGTAAGTAATTTATAATACTGAAATGAGGAAAGGTTTTCTGGCCATGACACCAAATCCAGATTTCTTAAAAATGAATGTTAAGACTACCGAAGTTAAACTTTTGTGTGGTATTAAGAAAAAATGATTTTGTAAAGACAAACTAGGAAACATCTACGACTCAAGACAGTGTAACTTCCCTAAAGTAGAAAGGTGGCTATAACTCACAGTGGTCAAACAAGCCGGTAACAAAACGGTTGGACAGGAATGGGCAGCACGCCCAAAAGAGGTGCTGGTATCAGTTCAGTCGCTCAGTCGTGTCCGACTCTTTGCGACCCCATGAACCGCAGCATGACAGGCCTCCCATCACCAACTCCCGAAGTTCACCCAAACCCATGTCCATCGAGTCGGTAATGCCATCCAACCATCTCATCCTCTGTTGTCCCCTTCTCCTCCTGCCCTCAATCTTTCCCAGCATCAGGGTCCTTTCAAATGAGAACTCTTTGCATCAGGTGGCCAAAGTATTGGAGTTTCAACTTCAACATCAGTCCTTCCAATGAATACCCAGGACTGATCTCCTTTAAGATGGACTGGTTGGATCTCCTTGCAGTCCAAGGGACTCTCAAGAGTCTTCTCCAATACCACAGTTCAAAAGCATCAGGTGCTGGTATAAATACCAATAAACCCAAATATTGCTAAAATTAAAAAAACAATTATGTAATCTATTTTTTGCTGCTCAGACTTGCAATTTAAAAAATTAATATGGAGGGGGCTTGGCAAGCAGGTAGTAGGTACTTTTGTTATCAATGAAATGACATATTGATAAAAACTTTTCAGCAGGCTACATTAGCAATGTGTTAACATGTTAAGCATCTCCACTCTGACCCAACAACTCTACTTCCAGGAACACATCCTGAGTAGGTCTCAGCGGGGCAGAGAGGAGCGGGACCAGCATTTGCCGTGGGCGACCACCCAGTGCTTGTCCTAGGAGCCAGGACGCAAATGCGGTGGCAGCTACATCCTGGAATGGTGCCGATGGAGAGTGAGGCACAGCCATGTCACATGTCCGAGACACGTGGGTGAGTGAGGAGGCAGGCCGCACAACGTGAGCAGAAGGTTCACGTTTTTGTAAAAGAGAAGTAGGTTGACATAATCAAATGGAAGGCAATATACTGAGTATTCATCAAGCTGCTAGCAGTGGTGAACTGAGAGGCGTGGGGAAAGAACACTTGCACTTTATAAATCACACACACACACCTTTTTAATGAGCATATATTAGTCCAATAAGCAGAAAAATACAAGTAAAAACAACAAATCATGATTAGTAAAGCGTTCCATAATTATTTTTAAATTTTTTAACATAGTGGATGATGGGTATAGCTCTGATTATTCCGTCCTTATTCATAGAGACAGTGTATGAATGAGAGTAAGCAACAGGTCCACTGTTATGGACGAACAGCATCATAAGAGCTTTCACTTGGTCCTAACTTCCTCTCCAAACTCTCATGTCCGGGAATAATGTGACGTCTGCGCTAAGAGCTCACACAGCCAGGTGTGTGTCAGAAACCACCTCAGTGGCTGGGACACCAGGCAGCTGAGCAGACAGAGCGACTGCGGGAAGCGGAGGCAGCCCTGGGTCACCCAGCTAGGCCAGGCCATTGCCTCTGAAGACAGTTCACTGACTTCGTGTTCCCCCCAAACCCGAGGTGTACAAAAGGAGCCAGGACGCTCACCCCGGGCGAGGGTGGGGTTCCTCTGCAAACAGAGGGAAAGCCATCAGCAGGGACTCAGGGGATCCCAGGCCACTCCTCTGCTGTTGCTTCAGGGCCTGGCGGCAGGCTGAACATCCCTGGCCAGGACACAGGCAGTGGCTCCTGCAGCCGGCAGTTACCAGCAGTGACCACATTATTACAATGACGGGGAAACGGTGGCTTCGAAAAGGGATGGGAGGAAAAGGACTCAATTTTCCAAAATTCAGATTTTTTTTCTACCTTCCCCCATCATTTGCACAATTTTTGTCAAGTCCAAACGTAATTTCAGATGAGGTAGGCCGTTTGTCTCCTCGTGCCGTCACCCTCGCGGGACGGTCAGGCTGCGCCGTGGAAGCACTCGAGTCCCGGGCGGGGGCGGCACAGCGACTGCGGGAGCNCGGCCCCGAGCCTGGCGGGCCAGGACCCAGTCTCTGCTCACCGCGGGCACACACGTTGGTGGTGACCAGAACCTTCTCTTTGCCCTCTCGGAAGCGCTCAATCACTGCAGCCCTCTGCTCCACCACCATTTCACCGCTCAGCAGAGCCACCTGGTGGCCTTCTTTAGAGAGCTCCGCGGCCAGCCAGCTAGCTGTTTTGCGGGTCTGGAATGAAAAGAATTGTTTTAAATGAAGATCTCTGTTAAAAAAAAATGACACCTGCAGAAAAGTGGCTTTTTTGTTATTAACATACATGAACGCTCTACTGAGTTCAGTCAGCAAGATGGGCTTAAAGTTTCTGAATATTTTTTAGCAATATGATTTCAGGGAATAAAGTATATCAGTGATCTTAGTGTTATTGTGGTTTGAGCCAAAGGTCTTCATTCTGAAATAGTCTACATTCTTATTACTTTAAAATTATTTCATTAGAAGGTATTTGGAATTTTTTTCCCCCCAAGTAATCTCTAAGAAGTAGGGATCAGAGAAGGTTAGGTCTTCAGTCTTCCCCTTACAACTCATTACAACCTGAGAGACTAGGTCCTGGGACTGATTTATTTCCTTTCCCACCACAGGCAGTTAACAGTCCCCGGAAATAAATGGAGCTGTCTGAGTGGGAGGGGCGGGGCCACATCCACCCTCACAGGACACTGCCTCCTGCTGCTGCTGCTGCTACTCACATGGCAGAAGATCATGGCTTGAGCAATGGTGATGGCCCCGTAGATATTACACAAGGCCTGGAACTTCTCGTCTCTGCTGTTGCACAGGACGTAATACTGCTTAATGGTGTCCAGGGTCTCCTCCTCACGCTTCAGTTTGATGATGTTCGGGTCAGGCACCACTTTCTGGGCAAATTTCCAGACAGAGTCTTCAAAGGTGGCAGAGAAAAGCAGCATCTGGCAGTTCCTGGGCAGCATCCTGCAAGGGGAGCCCCAGGTGTCCAGCATGACCCTGACCCAGGCTTTCCCTGGAAGGACCAGGGCACAGCCTCCCCAGGCCTGATGACCTGCGTCCCCGGGAAGGGGCAGCGGGGAGCAGCTGCGGGGAGGAAGGGGGAGCGGACATGGGGCAGGGACGGGTGACCAAGAGTCCCTGAGTCTCCCTCCTTAACCCGGGTTGGGGGCGTGCTCAGCGCTGACATGGAAATGGCCCATCAAACAAATGCCCCTGAGAGCTGTGAAGAGCCTGGCAGGGGCAAGAAGGGGAGTGTGAGGTAACTGGAGCAGGAACTGCAGGTCGGGAGCCGAGAAGTCCTTCCTGGCTCGAGGCCCTACCTCTGGATGCGGATGCTCTGATCTTGGTGGCCCTGAGTGGCTATCATCACGTCAGCCTCGTCCAGAACAAACACCTTGATCTTCTTGGGGTCGATGAACTTGAGCTTGGAGCACCAGTCCAGAACGGTCCCCGGGGTGCCAATGACAATGTGCTCGCTGATTTTCTGACCTCTTTCCACTGTGGAGACAAGATGTGTTCTGTGGGCATTTTTATCTAAAATTTCTTCTGCTATAAAACGGCCATGACGACACCGGTCTCCCTGCACTGTGGTTGGGAATAAATTGTACAGTGAATCTTCCATGCATGTCAGTCTCCTTTATCTACTTCCTCCTATAATTTCCCATCATCCGGCTCTTTTTCTTTAGCATTACTCTTATTCTTTTTATATCATCCCTTCATTCATGCTTCACTGATTTCCTTATAAATTGGTAGTTTTGAGTCCTAGGATTCTGGCCCAGTGATTTTTTGCCTTGTTAGACATTCTAATTGTGTAGACGGTTTTCCTCAATACAAATTCTATTAGGGAAAAAAAAAAACCACACACACACACAACAGCACATTATTCTCCAACTACAGCTGGTAGGAGTTGAAACTGCTTTATTAATCTATCAAAATTACTAATGCATGGGACTTCCCTGGTGATCCAGTGGTTAAGACCCCATGCTTCCACCACAGCGGGCAGAGGTTCAAGTCCCTGGTTGGGGAAGTAAGAACCTGCATGCCATGTGTCAACTATTGCCCGCTGCACCCCTCCTCCCCCCAAAAAGAAATTTAGAACATTAAAAAAATTGACTAATGCCTGTAGCCTTCGATCAGAACTTCCACTATTAGGAATCAATTCTGTACACATATGTGCTTGTGCTTAGTCACTCAGTCGTGTCCGACTTGCGACCCCATAGACTGTAGCCTGCTGGGCTCCTCTGTCCGTGGGATTCCCCAGGCAAGAATACTGGAGTGGGTTGCCATTTCCTTCTCCATGGGTGCTTTAGGAAGGAACCAAATGGTTGAAGGGTATGGAAGAAAGAAAAGTTTCTACCATATACCCTTTTTAATTTTGAAACACATGAATGTTTTTAACTTAAATTTTAAAAAACAAAATTTAAAATTTGAGGAGAAGGGGACTCTGGTTAGGAATAAATCAACTCCACTGGAAGAGTTTTAAATGAACTCAACACACTGTGATTTTCACTGCACACTGCTGATCAGTCTACAATGAATTTTTTAAAAAACAGTACATTAAGTAGTTATTAATATATTTAATATATAATATAGAGTAATATATTAATCCGTCACACACAGTGAAGTCCCCTGTTATTATAGAACAATCTAGAGAAGGTCCACGTTGTCACAAGGCTCTGGTACACCACACGTAGTTGCACCTGTCAGTTTGAGACATCAAACACATACAGAAGTACCTAGCCTAATGATTTCTGGTTAAAGTGCTGTTGCTGCATGCTGAATCATGATGGTTTTCTCCAGGAAAAGTCCTTGTGTGATCATTTGTGTGTGAACTGTACTAGCCATTTTTGTTGGTTGACTGACAAACTATAGAAAATTAAGTAGGGAATCTGATATACACTTTCTTAAAAATGAACAAGAAGAGCCTGACTTTTCAGTGAAAACAATCGACTGTTATTTGCTGTCATGATAACACTTAAAGTGTAAGAGAAAATTAGAATATTTGGAAACTTGTAGTGCTGCTGTAAACTTGAGTTTCTCTATATGTAAACTCCTCTGAGTTGTTTGGTGGTGATATTAATGCATTTTAAATGCTATTTAAAATTCTGTATAATGAAATATGTCAACATGTTAGAAAATTACTATCGCACAAAAGATGCATTCAAAGTGCAAGGGAGACCAAGGAATTTTAATGTGACAGTATGAAGAGATCATTAATATGATTTCAAATATCATATGGCAATTATCTTTTACATAATTACCACTTGTTGGGTTTTGGTATGGCATCCTAAAAACAGTATCTGAAATTATAAGAAAGGCTAGATTTCCTTCATATTCTTCCAAAATAAGTACTTAGGGTCCTCAACAATGTTTAAGAGTGTAAGAGTCGAAAGGTTTAAGAGTCGGTGCTCGAGGCAATTATAAATGGCTAAATTGAAGGGATGTCCCTCTTCTCTTTGTCCAGGTAGTGCCCACTGCTTCCTGAAGTGACTGTGCCTGTGTACGCTCCCCACTGGAGCACGTGAGCTTCCCAGTTCTACATCTTGGCCAGCACTTGGTTTGTCAGACTCCCTCATTTCTACCATCTGAGAGGCATATAGTGGTTTCAACTGATGTTTCCCTGATGACTAATGAAGCTATTCATCTTTTCCCAAAGACCAGCCATCTGAATTCCTTGTTTAGTGAGAAATCTGTTCACCTGGGCCTCTTTTGTCCATTTTCCTATTAGAATGACTACTTTTTTCTCATTGATTTATAGTTTTATATATTCTGATAACTTCCCCATTACCAATTTTCTACTTGTCCTCCTATTTTAACCACGTTCTCTACATTCTGCAGAAAAAAGAATTGGTGGAAGGATTTTTGATTTGATAAGAACTGTACATGCTCTTAGATCACTCTTACTAAAGCTGTTTACTGAAGAAAGGGATCTGATCCAACCTACCATCCTCCCTGCTTACTCTCTTGTAGGCAGCTTTCAGAACTCTGGATGCTGAATTCAAACCTTGCCTCCTCAGGGAAAACACTCCACACTTTAAGAACCCCATGACTCAGGCAGGGATTTTTTAACAACCTAAAATCTTATTTTAAGAGTGGAGAGAATTATTAAGAAATCGGCAAGTATTTAAATAAATTTGCTGAAATCCATACTGGGCTCCAAGGTCAGACTGAACCAGAAAGTTGAATATCATCACCTCATCTTCAAAATTCAAACACCCCACCCACTGCCTGAGCTCAGGACCTGGGTCTTGCCCTTTTATACTCACATTTATTGCCTCGAACAGCATAAGCAAGCTTTAGTTCTGGATGAAATTTGCCCATTTGTTCAATCACTTTTCCTGTTTGAAGCGCCAGCTCATACGTCGGGGAGAGGCACAGACACTAACGGGCAGATCACAGGAGATGAGTTTAGAAAAGCCTTGCGGTAGCAGACAGCAGGTTCTAGAGCAACAGGAACACTGGTATCAGTACCACCTGAACAGTGGGCAGCCCCGTCCTCATCAACCAGGCCTGCGTGTCAACTGCAGGCGGAAGCCTTCCGCAGGGAGGCCTGGCTTGGCAGATGCTGTCAGAAGCCACGTTTAAGGCTGCTGCTTTGAGTCAACTCTACCCATGCAAAGGCCTGTTGTGCCACTGGGCTTTGCCTGAGCAACAGTCTGAGGCATCAGAAGCATTCAGATTCCACCAGGGATGCCCTTGTCAACCACCACCCTGATACGGCACTGCCCTTCCAGGGCCCCCAGACCCCCCTCACCTGTGGGTACCTCTCTGCTGGCTCCACCCGGCTGAGCATGGCCAGGACGAAGGCAGCCGTTTTACCAGTGCCCGACTGCGACTGGGCAATCAGGTTCTGCGGGCTGGACCCAGGAGGAATAGAGATGAGGATAACATTGGTTAGAAACAATCAAGTGTCCAAGTGTTCTTTCTGGGCGGTAGGAAAAGGCATCTTTCCCTCATTCAGATTTTCGGCCTTGAGCACAATGATAAATTTTTTATATGGTGTTAAAAAAAACCCTGCTTAAATATTAAGGGAAATGATGATTATTTTAGATGGGCTCACGCTAAAAAATATTCATTCTAGACTCTGGTGCAGCTAGCGTTCCCTAGTTTTATACCCCAAGAGGCCAATAGGAATTCAGACTACAGAGTAAGATCTGGGCAAATCTTACTGCCTGATGTGTCTTCAGGACTCAGCTCCTTCTGTGTGCTCCCTTTTCTCACCTTCATGGAAAATGTACGATACTAAGTCAGATGCTTCAGAGGAAACTTTCATATTTCACTTCACGTGATTCAGTGTCATGGGAACAGGTGGCATTTTCATCATTAAAAAAGAAAAATAATAAAGTTGAATGAAAAAAGTTGCTGTGTAAAGTACGATACCATTTATCTAAGGTTTAAAAACATGCCAACTACTCTTTAGATCCTTAGGGAAGCATATGCACGTAGTAAAAGGAAAAACGACCCCCCGCTTCTGTGACGCGCTCTTGGGTTGGGGAGGGGCTGTGAGTGGAGAGGGTCACACAGGGACTCCATCTGTCAACTAGACTAATGAAGCTTTATTTCTCGTCAGGATGCGTTACAGAAATGTTGCTGGTATGGTTCCTGATACTTTTCTGAAGGCCTCAAAATTTTCAAAATTATAAAAAGTGTTTAAAATGGCACTGACTTTCTCTATCCGTTTTTATTAAGTGGAAAAGGCAGAAACTGTGTTGAATTGCACTGGACTCTCTTGCCACCGGTCCCAGCTGTTTCCCTGAAGAAGCTTGTTGCTCCCAACGGCTCATCTTATGCTCAGGAACACTACACTCTTGGTGGGAGATGTGAAACCCCATCCTGGAGACGCGTACCAGGGTCTGTATACTTACGGCTCAGCAAGCATCATGGGTAACGCGTTCTCTTGTATCTTGGATGGCCGATTGAAGCCCATGGCATAGACTCCCTGGAGAAGCTGTGGTTTCCTAGGAGGCCGGGGAGAGAGAGGATGGTTCCTAGTTGCCACAACTGTTTTAAAGACCTAAGATCTTATTTTTCCCTATATCTAGCAAAGAGTGATACTTTCTATCTCCGTCAGACATATCTTCCTGTGCCTTAAAAAATACTAACTAAAAACAAAACCAACATCTTTTCCTACTGAATCTTGATTTGAAACTATTATGCAATTTATAAAATCCAGGCTAGTTTCCTTTCTTAAGAGAAATTCATCTTTCGGTAGACCCACAAATTTGATTGGCCTGGATTCTGTAAGAATGGTTCCTATTAATACATAGTATAAAATGAATTATGAAAGATATCTAAAAGCAAACACTGCTTACTATACCGCTAAGATACAGAAGTCCCTTTAGGGAATGAGACTTCGGTTTTCATTTCTCAGTGTGGGTGCTCCACTGAACCACAGTGATGTTGTGTTCTATGGGCCTTCCAAAAAAGCCAGCTGCACAAGGACTCGGGACAGTTGAGAGGTAAGAAAACTGATTCAGCCAGTTTCTAGTAGATAGGTAAAGGAAGTTCAGTTGTCATACTGAACTTTACCACTGCTCAGATTTACTATGTCTAGTCAAAATCAAGACTAGAGAAGCACCAACTTCTTATATAAGTAGCTACACAACAAATATCAATTAAAGCTATTCTTATAGCACACCTGTAATAAACTCTCTGCTACTTCTAAACTGACAGGATGTTTAACAAAAATCACACCAGATTATTATTAAAGAAACATCAAATCAAGGCAAGAATGTTCTCTAAGCCTTCCTTAGAGTTCAACTGGCTCTCTAAAAGGCAGTTCTTCTGGCCTCTGGTGGATCTCAGACACAAAGAACTTTGAGAATTAACATACTTCCATTTGGAAGAAAAGGCTGTCAGGCTTGGCAGGTTATGATTTAGTTGCCAAGGAAACAACGAAACTACTGAAAGAGGACTCAAGTGATGCAGGAACTTTCATTGGCTCATTATTTTCCTTTTATTTTGTATATCTTTTCAGTAAAAAATAGACCAAGTATATAGGTGGCCTAGGTTTTATTCTTTGTTTCATTTGGCTACCTACAATTAAATCAAAAAGAATTTGCCTTTTCAGAGGTCAATTCATCACTGGTTGACCTGAGAGCTCCAGTCCTTTAAACGAAAGACCACTGATACTAGGAAAGGCAAGCTGTCAGAGCACATCGAGCTGCTCTGACAGAATTTATGAAGAGAAGCAGAGATAACAAATTTACTGAAAAAAGCCCTTGACAGAGAAAATACACATAGAAAACTATAATTTCCTGGGGGGAAAAAAAAAGGCCACACTTTAAAAATCTTACTCTTAGCTATTGCTTCATTAACACTTTGATTTGGTTTCTAGTTAGTTCTCTGACTTTAAGTGTGTGTGTGTGGGCAATGAACAAGACAAAGAATCCATTCATTCCACCACTTTCTTATTCACCAGCTATTCTGTCTATGATTTGGGTGCTGGCAAGCAGCAAGAATGGTAGGTACATCTTGTATTACTCGTAACACCCAGCAGTGTCATGTACATAAACCAATGACCCATAAATGCCTCTTTACTAACTTACTGAAGGGAATGGAAAACTTGGTATGAAGTTACGCAATTCTCTTCGTTTCGAGGAGATACATGTTAGAAGTCATTCTCAGCACAGTGCCATAAATGTACACACTTAAGGCTTGATCCTGGGTTCCAGATTTTTTGAAAAAATTCTGTAACACTGAAGGCTGATTTTCACTATAGTTACGGGGAATCCTGCACAGGCTTTTTGGACAGATTTTATAAAAGTAGATAAACTTTTCTTAACACTGTAAACCCTATAATCTAACAAAAGGGCTTACCTAATAAGAAATGTTCCTGACATCCAGAAATCACCTGTCAGCCAATATTTTATTGAAAGTTCTAAGAGCATAAAAGAAAAAAGACTTTCAGCTATGATGAATGAATCTGCGGCATTTTAAATTCCCTAAGGAGGAAAACTGGGTTGCCAAGAGACAAGGGTGGAGGGAGACCATCACTTTTTCATACTTTTAAACTTTTGAATCATGTGAATTATTAACTAGTCAAAGAAAGTAAATATATATTAAGATTTTTTTTAAAAAAGGTCTCTGAGATACTAAGTCTTACAAAAGAAGAACTAGCAAGGATCAGTTGTTCAAAGGAACAGATACTCACAGCCGAAGTTCCTCGAAGGACTTGACTGAGTAGAGCGGGGAGTTGGGATCCCGCTGCAGGACTTCTACTTGGTTGGTGTTATCAACAAGGTTGCTTCTGATCAGCTTGTTGAGTAAGGACTGGGCGGCTCTGTCCTCTGTAGGAAAAAACCAACAGATCTTCCTCATACTCATCAGGCAAAGCCCTTGGTCTGCACCCACCCCTGGACAGCCCAGCAAGGTGGGAGAAAAACACAATCACACCAACAAGTCTCACTTTAACTCCTGATCCCTAGACGCAAGTGGGCTGAGTCACTGGGCAAGTCTTTATGTTTCTATACACCACCCACTCACTCGTCTCCCTTCTTCAGTTTCTAACCTCTCCACTTTTTCATTGCCCCGAGAAGTAAACCTAGTCAGAAGCAACTCCACACGCTGTGGTGACCACCCACACACCCACCTGTGTTTGTGGGCATCCTCTCTCTGCCTTCACTGCTATTAACTATGGATGGACAGTTATGCTCCTGGCCCTATCCCATCTTGTGGACAAGGACATTTCTCCCAGCAGTGACCTTTCTCTCCTGCATTCTGTTTCTCCCTCTACTAGATCATTCCCCCCAGCATGTGTACACGTTTTGCCAGCTCTCATCATAAATCTTCCTCCTTTATCCTACATGCCCATCCACTTACCGCCCCAATTCTGTTCCCCTTTATGGAGCATTCCCTCACAGGGCTGTCTATACTTAGGTCTCCATTTCCTATTCTCCCAAGAGTGCACACTTAAGAGGTTTTTTCATTTAATCTCCCCACTTGACTTCAATAGCCCCTTGTCAAACTCATCAATGACTTCTACATTCTAAATCAACTGAGTAGCCAATTTTTAGTTCTGTTAACTTATTACCTACACATGACTATCTTTGAAACACTTCCTTCTTCTGGTCTCTGGGACACCACCCTCTATTGGTTCTATCTCACTGACTGTTCTCAGTCTCCTTGGCTGAGTCCCCTTCATCTCCTCAGTCTTATAATTCACAGTGCCTCTGGCTCCAGAGAGGCAAGTCTTAGGTGACAGGGTTTCAAAGATTAGTTACCTTTCTCTTCTTCATCTGTTTTCTCTGGAGTGGCATTGGTTTTGATAACACCTACACAAGAAAACAGTTATTGTAATCAGAAAGGCAAATATCAAATCCATTCAAAAGGTGGGACAATACAAATATCAGGCCTTATTTAAGTGATCAAAATGTAAGTAGTTGGGTTTCTTTATGTTTAATGGATTTTTATTCTAAGTTTAGTGCATAAGAAAATTCAAATTTCTAGAAATGTTGGTTGACTTCAGAGTGATGTCACCTCTGACTTCCTTAACCTAACTTAAAATATACTATTATGTTAGCACACACAATGAGACATAAGAAAGAAAATAAAGGTATTAAAAATTAAAAAGAAGTAAAATGATCACTTTTTGTAGAATATGTGATTGTAAACTTGCAGGACTAAGAGTATTAACTTAAAAATGACTACAAAGTAAATAAATAGAAAACAGTCGCTTTTATAAATACAGGTATTACTGAAGAGATACTATTTATAATAGCAACTAAAAGATAAAATACTGTATCTAGAAATAAAGTTAGCAGAAAATATATGAAGAAAAATGTTAATAAAACTCATAAACTGATGCAAAGAGATAAAGCTCAAAAACCTATAAATAAATTAAAATGTAACTCTAAGATATTCAATTAACCCAAAAGAAAGCAGGAAAAGAGGCAGAGAAACAAAATATGAAGGTACAAACAGAAAATAATTAGTAAAATTGCTAACCAAAAACCTAACCGCATCAATAATTACCTTAAATGTAAATGGATAAAATACTCCCATTAAATGACAGTGAGAAAAAAAAAAGACAGTGATTATTAGAATGATTTAAAAAAAAGCAAGATCCAACTGTTAGCTGTTTATAAGAGGCACACTTTATTTTTTGTTTTTAATTGAGGTACAGTTGATTTTACAATAAGGTATTAGTTTCAGGTATGCAACAGAATGATTCAAAATTTTTATAGATTATACTCCTACAAGAGGCACTTAAATATAAAGACAAAGTTCTAATGATGTGGATGAAACTAGAGCCTATTATACAGAGTGAAGTAAGCCAGAGAGAAAAACACCAAAACAGTATACTAACGCATATATATGGAAAGATGGTAAAGATAACCCTGTATGCGAGACAGCAAAAGAGACACAGATGTATAGAACAGTATTTTGGACTCTGTGGGAGAGGACGAGGGCGGGATGATTTGGGAGAATGGCATTGAAACATGTAAATTATCACATGTGAAATGAATCGCCGGTCCAGGTTCGATGCATGATACAGGGTGCTTGGGGCTGGTGTGGGATGACTCAGAGGGATGAGATGGGGAGATAGGTGGAAGGGGGGTTCAGGATGGGGAACACATGTACACCCATGGTGGATTCATGTCAATATATGGCAAAACCAATACAATATTGTAATTAGCCTGCGATTAAAATAAATAAATTTATATTAAAGAAATAAAGGAATGGCCACAAATTTGCAATTGCCAAGATTTCTAGGTAGTGTTCATGACAATCTGAATAGTCCAACAAGCAGACACTCTGTTCAGAGTATTTCATTGTGAAATATATTAAGGATCAGCCATTGATTTTGACCCCTGCTTACTCCATGACTTTTCTAAACGATTAAATTAAACAATACCTTTTTTATTTAAATCCATATATCTATAACTGCTACTGAATTTTAGGGAAATGGAGCCTGAAACAACATGCTTATAATGGTTTCTAATAGACTGTTAATTTCATGAGAGCAGCAATCATTTTATAATTTGAATTACCACATGTGACATTCATGTAAATTTAAGAAATATTTATCAACTTGGAAAAAATTCTCAGTTAATAAGAAAGGTTAATTAAGATGATAGTGCAGGTTATGGGAAGTTATTGAGTAATGTATACAGCATTTGATTGGTTATTACATTTCTTTATTGATAATTCAGTAAATACTTTTGTGTCATTTTCAGGCTCTAAGTATTAGTTGATGTGAAAGATACATAAAGAAAAGAGGTTTGACCCAAAACACATTGAAGACCTGATATCTGTGCTTATCTTGATAGGAGGGCAAACAGAGGTTCCTTCCAACACTAAGAAAGAGTTGAGACAAAGTTTTGATGTGGGGCTTAGCATGACTGAAAGTAGATTGAGGTATTGTATCTCCAGAAGCACAGTGTAACAGAAAGATAATGAAACAACTAAGGAAACAGATGTCATATCTTCTAAGAACCGGCTTGGGTAACAGCTACTGGGGCTCAGTAGATAGTGGAGCCTTTGGGACATACTGAGGAGTAGCCTCTCTAGAGTCCTTCAGTTGCACTCACTGCCACTCGCCTGTTCACAGGGGGTTCGAGGAAACAAGACATGAGAGATTGCAAAGGAATTAAGATTTTGTTAGGCATATGTCCTTCCAACCACAGGAGTGAGGACCTTTTACCCTCACTGGAGGTCTTCTGGAATCTGAACTTGAGCTGTGTGAGCTTTCTGCCAAGTTTTTTTTTTTTT
>SJYV01021317.1:873914-918831 GCA_006410875.1 Neotragus pygmaeus
GGGCTATTTTAGCTTTAACTTTTTTTTTTTTAAATTTATTTATTTTTAAATTTAACTTTACAATACTCTATTGGGTTTGCCATACATCGACACGAATCCACCACAGGTGCACACAAGCTCCCAATCCCGAGTCCCCCTCCCACCTCCCACCCCACAACGTCTCTCTAGATCATCCCCGTACACCAGCCCCAAGCGTCCTGCATTCTGTATCAAACATAGACTGCTGATTCGTTTCTTACATAATAGTATATATTCTTCAACGTGTTTTGCATGTTTTATTATTAGTTGATAACACTTCAAGGAGCATTTCTATACCATCAAAATTATGTTTATTCGTTTGCTTCTAATTGACTTTTTGTCTCTCCCCATTATTAACTCTTCAGACAAGAGCAAAGATTTTATCTGTCTTAATCTCAGCTGATTAACGAACCTAGAAAAGTGTATGACATATGGTAGATTTTCATTAGTTTTTAATGTATGACTGATTAGAATAACAAAGATTTTACTTCAAAATATATTACTCTAGAGCACATTTCTAATCATTGCAACAATTATGTCAAAATGTGTGAACGATCTGACCGGTTTATAAGGGAGTAAATACTAAGCACAAGAAAAAGAGCTCAAAATCTTTAGTTATTAAGGAAATACAAATCAAAGTCCCAATGAGATACAACTGCACACTGGCTACAGTAACTAAAACTAAAGATTGGCCCACCTGCTGGAGTCCAGCTCCAGCAGCCAGGGATTCACCGCAATGAGGCAGCCTCTCAGTTTTCTTGGACTGCCTGTTTATTTCAAGCTTATGATTCTCTTTTATAAAAGCATTAGGTCAGAGGTTTTATATTTTCAGTTCCCACTGACCCAGATTTGTTGTCTCCATAAATCATTGTTGCCCCTCAAAAGGAGTTTCTGCCTCAGCGATTCTCTTACCTACTTTTTCTCATGTGTCCTTGTGAATACACTGTAACTCATGCTAATATCTGGGCTGCATACCCCATTCCTCAGTTTATTACTTATCTTTCTAAGTCCTGTTTGCCCCTAGTATCCTAAGCTCACTATCTCTTAAAAAGGCTTCTAGCTATAGTGTCTCTAAAAATTCCTAACTTATATAAGCTAAGTAAAATATGCTAACTTTACAACATTCCTTAAATCTTTAACTTCTATTTTAATTGTTTCTAAGCCCTAAATTCAGTAGACTCCTTTGCCATAAACATTTTCTTCACAAATAGGCTTCAGATAGCAATCCCTCCCATGGCCTCAAGCTGCGGCTGTGCTCATCCTGGAACACTCTTGTAAAAGTCCTTAAACAAATGTCAATGATTAACTTTATGAATTAATCTCTGAGCACAGTTGCAGAAGACTTTGTGCCTTCTCATGCTCCTCTCAAGAACGATAAGCACCTTAATATTCCTTTTCAGTCAATTCAGCCGAGGAGAGGAAAAAACAAGTCAGAATTACAAGGCCTAACTCTTTCATCCCAGGTCCGTGCCTGTGGAATGAGGAGAGGGGTCTGGGGCCGTGCCTCCATTTTGTTAGTAATGCCTAACGTGGCTCCCAATACCCACCATGTGTTGGTAAAGTTGTGGAGTGTTAGAAAAAATATTCAGTGATGCTTGTTAATGATGATAAGGCAGACTTTATTCAGGACAATTTCCATAAGCATAAGGATGACTGCAATGGAATTTTCAGCAGAGGAGAAGTATTGGGCTCAATTACAAATATAGCATGGGCAAGTGGAAATTTATAGTCAAGGAGCAGAGGGGTGGATGGAAAGTTACTAAAAGGAAACATCGGGGATAAGGAGAATTTTTGTTAAGCCAATTTATTGGGATTCTTGCTGAAGACAGGCCAGGGTGATCAGACATCACCTGGGAGATGGTGGAGAATGAAGAACCTGACCAGAGATTGAGGGTGATGAGATATCAAAGGTGAGTAGTTCTCGCTAAAACTGAATCTTTCAAAGAAGTGCGCAGATGGGCCTAGGAGAAGGTTCAGGAGCCTGACTAAATGTTGGTCAAGCAAGGAAACTGTCAGGAGCAACTGGAGCTCTCACAAGCCTCTCAGTTCAGTTCAGTTCAGTTCAGTCGCTCAGTCGTGTGGTTTTACATGACTGTTCTGTAGTTTCTCAAGAAGTTAAATCTATGCTTACTCTGTGATCTAGCAGTTCTACTCCTAGTTACTATCCAAGAGAAGTGAAACATAAAGAGTTGCACACAGATGTTCATTGGAGATTTACTCATAATAATCCCAAACTGGAAACAACTCAAATGTTCATCACAGGATGATAGATAAATAAATTTCAGTATATTTATTAAATAGAATACATCTCAGCAATGAAATGGAACAGACTACTGATACACATGATGAAACAGAAGAATCTTATAGACATTATGTTGAAAGAGGCCAGACACAAGATGCATAAATATATAATCCATTTACATGAGATTCAGTGTAAGCAGCTCTTTGCAGGAAGCCCGCCGCAGCAGGAAGCCACTTTTGTTACTTTAATACAGCTATACTTTAACTTATAAACTGGGCATCCCCAGGCTCTACTCATCTCCAGACCAAGCACACCTTTGAAACCTAATCAAACAATACCTTGCCTAACTTGTTGGTTCTTTCTATAGATCAAAGAAGTAGAAGTGAGGAATAAGTAACTGATGACCAGATCTCTTCCCTAGCTTCCCCTTCAGTAATCTCCCAAACTGTGTGAACAGGATTACAGCTAGAAGAAAAGAAATTGAGGAGACTTCCCTGGTGGGTGGGCCAGTGGTTAAAACCACTCTTCCAATGTGGGAGAGCAGTGTCCGTGGTCAGGGAACTAGATCCCACATACCACACCTAAAACCTGGCACAGCCAGATGAATAAATTTTAAAAAAAGAAAAGAAATGCAAAAGAATCCTTACCTGTTAAGAGTAGCTGGAACCACAAAATTCTTATATTTTTTAAAAAAGTTGAGGAGCCTGCACACAGTGGGGAATGGCAACAACTCTGACCCCCTGTGCCTCAGTGATTAACTGGTATTCAGTTCAGTTCAGTTGCTCAGTCATGTCCGACTCTTTGCGACCCCATGAATCGCAGCACACCAGGCCTCCCTGTCCATCACCAACTCCCGGAGTTCACTCAGACTCAACGTTCATCGAGTCGGTGATGCCATCCAGCCATCTCATCATCTGTCGTCCCCTTCTCCTCCTGCCCCCAATCCCTCCCAGCATCAGAGTCTTTTCCAGTGAGTCAACTCTTCACATGAGGTGGCCAAAGTACTGGAGTTTCAGCTTCAGCATCATACCTTCCAAGGAAATCCCAGGACTGATCTCCTTCAGCATGGACTGGTTGGATCTCCTTGCAGTCCAAGGGACTCTCAAGAGTCTTCTCCAACACCACAGTTCAAAAGCATCAATTCTTCAGCGCTCAGCTTTCTTCACAGTCCAACTCTCATCTATACATGACCACTGGAAGAACCATAGCCTTGACTAGACGAACCTTTGCTGGCAAAGTAATGTCTCTGCTTTTGAATATGCTATCTAGGTTGGTCATAACTTTCCTTCCAAGGAGTAAGCGTCTTTTAATTTCATGGCTGCAGTCACCATCTGCAGTGATTTGGGGGCCCCCCAAAATAAAAGTCTGACACTGTTTCCACTGTTTCCCCACCTATTTCCCATGAAGTGATGGGACCAGATGCCATGATCTTCGTTTTCTGAATGTTGAACTTTAAGCCAACTTTTTCACTGTCCACTTTCACTTTCATCAAGAGGCTTTTTAGTTCCTCTTCACTTTCTGCCATAAGGGTGGTGTCATCTGCATATCTGAGGTTATTGATATTTCTCCTGGCAATCTTGATTCCAGCTTGTGCTTCTTCCAGCCCAGCGTTTCTCATGATATACTCTGCATATAAGTTAAATAAGCAGGGTGACAATATACAGCCTTAACTGGTATTACTTCCCTTTAAAAGTTTCATTGCCAAGCAGAATCTTCGGAGATAATTTTTTGGGGACACTGAATCCACTATCTCCCCAGATTGCTGGCATTCTGATTAAAGGCTCCTTTTCTATCTACCATTTGTGAGTACTGATTTTGTCAGCAGCTGCACCCCCATTAGATAACAATGAAAAATTTTTTTTTTAAAAGAAAATGTCTTTTTTAAAAAATAATGTTTTGATCTTAATTGGTAGTTAAACATGTGTATACAATTGTCAAAACTCAGAATCATACACCTAATATTTTTGCATTAGTCTGTGTATACATCAATTAAAAATAAAAGTGTAATGAGAAAATAAAATATAAAAAACACAGGTAGTAAATTTACTTTAAAAAGTGGAGGGCTAAGAATATTTTCTCTGTTCTTAACCACTCATCAAGACAAGTGGTTAAAGGCATGCACACATTATGCGCATATTGTCTTCCCAAGTGGCTGGTCTAATACCCAGCATCCTCAGCATTAGTGGAGTTACTGCTTAGAGGCTACATTGTTTATTAGGAGAAAGCACCATGGTCTGACTCTGTGTCAGGCAGGACAGGATGGCGGCACTGTTCTTGGAGTTACTGCTCCTTCTCCCTTGTGATGCCTGTATATACTGGTGGGGAAGGGGAAGTAGAACCTTGTAAGATTCAGGAAATAATTTAGGAATAGTGGCAGGAGCCAGACCAAGTTTGTATTTTTCCTACAAAGGTCTGATGACTAATTTATAAATATCAAACAGTTTAAATATATTCCACTATTAACACACATTAATAGCAGCAACATGCCTGCTGACAGCTAGAAGTTCAGCGATGACTGATTTTACCCACCTCCCACCCTTACCTTCATCTCGAGGGAACACAGAGGCTAAACAAGTAGTCCCAAACATGTGCATATTTGTGTATGAGGCAGGCGCAGTCTAGTGGTTAAGAATGTGGGCCCTGGAACCAGACTCCCCAGGTGCGTAGCCTGTGTTGCTACTTCTGACCTGTGTGTTATAGGGAATGTGACTTAACCTCTGTGCCTATGTCCTGATCTGTAGAATAGGAATCCTAATACATCTGTTGTCAGGAGTAAATAATCTATGTAGAATTTTTTTTTTAGTAAAGTATTTTACTGAATTTGTTACCATATTGCTCCTGCTTTATGTTTTGTTTTTTTTGTGGCATGGTGGATCTTAGCTCCCCTGCCAGGGATCAGCTGTGCACCTCCTGCCCTGGAGGGGGAAGTGTTAACCACTGGACCACGAAAGATGTCCCCGTGTAGACATTTTTTTTTTTAATTGACAGGTTTCAGTTGCAGCACACAAGATCTTTAGTCTTCATAGCAGCATGTGAAGTCCTTCAGTTGCAGTACGCAGGATCTTTGGTTGCAGCATGCAAGCTCTAATTGTGGCATTTGGGTCAGTTCCCTGACCCTTGCACTGGGAGAGTGGAGTCTTAGCCACTGGACCACCAGGGAAGGCTTCTGTGAAGACCTTTATTTTTTTTATGAGTTACTTTAACTGCTCTGGGTCTTCATTGCTTTGTGCAGGCTTTCTCTAGTTGTGCCCCAGCGAGGCTACCCTAGTCGCAGTGCGTGGGCTTCTCATTGCAGTGGCTTCTCTTGTGAAGCACAGGCCCTAGGGCATGCGGGCTTCAGTACTTGTGGTGCACCTGCTTAGTTGCTCTCCACCATGTGGGATCTTCCCAGAGCAGGGATCGAACCTGTGTTCCCTGCATTGTCAGGCAGATTCTTAACTACTGGACCATGAGGCAAGTCCTTATGTAGAATGTTACCTGACAGTAATGTCAGTAAGGGAAGTACAGACACCAGTACAGGGCACCCTAGAGGTCAGGACAGGGCACTGAGGCACGCTGAATAAGCGGTTTTTACTATCGAAGGAGGAGGACTAGCAGGAGTGAGACCGAAGGAGGGAAGAACTGGGAGAAGAGTTCCAAGCAGAGGAGTAACTACAGCAGTTGGTGCGCCTGGTCACTTGGCAGAGGGGAGAGGTTCTCCGTCCAGGCTCCTCTCCCCACACTGGGTGCCCAGCTCTCCTGTGCTCTGTCGAGGGCAAGGGGCTTTCAGCACTGTTGAACAGGAGGTTGGCCGCAGGTGACGCCCTGGGGTGGCGTGAAGAAATTATCCTCTGCTCTTTCACTCTGCTTCTGAGTGCCTGCAGCCTGAGTTACTTACTCTTTCCACATGCCCATCTTAGCTAGAATCCTGGAGGTGAAACATTCTTAGCCTCATCCATAAGTGCCGACAGTTCGTTTGAATTTTTGTTCTTGCTTAAAGTGGGCTGGCTAGGGGAGGAAATAATGGCCTCAAAATGAGAAATTGGAGAGGGAAATGCACAGGATCACTGACTTCACCAAGGCGTATCCCAGCATAAAAGGAAATTTCGGTGAGGATGGAATTGGCATCTAGTACGGGGGGGACGTAAAGCAAATGAGGAATGCCTAGTACATAAAGTATTAGGGATATATACACACACACAACTGTTATCCAGTTTGCACTTAAGGAAAATGGAAAGTAAGGGTTGGAGGACTTGAGGAGTGGGATAATCAGACTCAAACGTTACGAAAATCCAAGTAGAAGCAGGAACACTGTCAGGGACCAGTGTAGACCCAGATGTCAATGGTGATCTAGACCAGGGTCTAAGCTAACTTAAGACTATTTGGCATTTCTCCAATGAGAAATTTCTGCAGAATTCCAACGATATGGAAAGCCTATGGATGAGGCTATTAACAGTTGTAAAGACTCAGAAAATGTGTACTAGTACTTCCAGGAGAGTTCCATTTAAATAGTCCCCCCTCTCTGACCCTTCTTCCTCTGGAAGAAACTGGCTATAGGGCTACATAAAAGATCTGCCACCCAAGCACCTCAGCCTATGAGATGGATAAAGCAGAGACTGAGTGTCTCATCTGAGCAGCTGACATCCCAGACAGCCACCACTCTCAGGCTTCATATAATATTCTTTTTTTCCACCTAACTCCTGTTCTCCACTTTACAATTAAGGCTAAGGAAAAGCCCCTTGCTTTGCTGAATACTAGTGGCAGAACAGCTCTTCTGGGTATTGGAGCCTCCTAGCATCAGCCCTTCAGGTTCCCTCTCCACTGTGTCATTTTTAGAAGATGCTGCAACCTGAGTCAGTCAACAGAATAAGGAACATTTATTCTCAAGCAGAAAAGCAAAGTCAGATAAAGTGCAGGGGGTTCCCGAGAACCTTTTATCTGTGTTCAGGATCAAGAGAAACCTGAAGAGAGTCCTTGAAATCTACAATAGCTTGAGGATTTTGGTGAAGATGGGCCAGTCCCTCCTGGTGAAGGTTACAGGCCTGACTTCATGAGTCATTCGTTTGTGACTCAACCCTGATGTCATCTGTTCTTTCCAAACCTTCCCTTTGGGTTTCTCCCCAAAATTATTTCTGTCTAGTGTGCCTAAATTTAAGAGCCGCAAATTTCTTTTTGGAATAACAACAGTAAGTAGGAATTGCTGGCATCGGCCTTCTTTCTGATTAGCCAGCAGCCTCTGGTTTACCAGCAAGAAAAACATGAAGGTAAGGAGCCTGGCAACTGAGTAGGGCTCTTGGCCCGTGGAGACATCCCAGCAGCTCACCTTGGAGCAGTGTCAACTCTGAAACAGGATAGTACTATCAGGTGGTGACTAGTCTATGGAATAATACATAAATCTTAACCAGTACCAGCAACGAAAACATGCTGCTTTTTTGTGTGTGCTCAGAAATGATGTCTTAGTAACATGAACACATCATAATTAAGTTCCATTAAACATCAATAAAGAATACATGAACAATTCATTAGTTCTTATGCATATAGTCAACGAACACTCCAAAAAATCAGTAAAATCTATTGTTTGTGGATAATGAACATATCTATCCAGAATTTTCCACTGGGCCAGAATCTTTTTCAAGCAGGTTTCTCTGTTCAAGGGCACAGTTTATCATTTCATACATAGGAACTTGCTAAAAACAGCAAAAGACACTCTGGGGACTGAAGCTCATTAAGGGCTCAATACATTTTTACATCATTGGTGTCTCAAAATGGCACAAGGTCACAGAGACATCTGTGACCCATTACCCCCGAAGCCAGGCACTGGCAGGAATGAGTATGGATGGCAGTGACACTGGGGGGACCTTCTAGAGCCATCCATAAAGTGAGTCTTACCTTTTAAAAAGACACATACTCTTGGGAGTTTTTCCCCAGGAAAACACATTTAAACTCAAAATACTACGTAAACTCCATGGAACCCATCCAGTGAGTTCTTAGGGGTCCAGGCCCCCAGATAAGGAACTGTTGACTTAGATTTCTCTCAGATACCCATGTATTCCTACTGTTGGAGAGTCTGAAGCACATCCCTTCCCATTTCCTGCTCAGATTTGGGGCTACTCAGTAGATAGGTCATCTGTGTGGCGAGAAGGTGAGGTGTACTCCGCCTCAGGAGGAGTCTGTACTCCTTTAATTATTGCCTTTAAGTTATTTCAGGGTTGGTCTGCAGGACTTTGTGTAAAATTTCTTCTCTTACAAGACTCCCAAGGTGGCTCAAAGTTGGCCAGAAGTACAAAGACTCAACACAGTCAAGTGCCTATAAGTGAACGTGGCAAGACTGGTAGTCTGTGGTTCTCTCTGCGGTGCCTGTAAAGTCAGATTAGAGAAACAACCTGGGGGCTGGCATTGGCCCCTTCCCTTCCCAGGAGACAAATCTGGCTCTAAAACAGAGAAATGCCTGTAAGAAAGGCCTGGGATTCAAATAGTTCTCACCACAGAAAATCCCTCTTACAGGCCTGATTCTAGATGAAGTGGCCCTTCTGTCAAAGAGCTGGAGAGGACTCCTCTTGGCTGGGGTTTCATATGCTCTTGCACCTCAGTTTCATGTCATCTCTGCTCCGTCACTCTGGGTACCAACAGCTTTGGTTGGGTATGAGGAGGTGTCCATTCCTATTCTTTACTCTGACTTATGCATGAGATGCCAAGTGAGGATGGAGCAGAGGCCTTAAGAGAGAGAAATGGCTGAGTCCACTGTGTCTCCTAGTTGCTCCTGTTTGTGTCCTGAGCACCATGGACGCAGACACTCAGAATTCCTTTATAATCAAGATGGCGAATTTTCTGAAACCATTCCCCAGCTCTGATTTAAACAAACAAGCTTGCTTTCTGCGATCTAGAGGCAAAGCAAGCATTTGTGACTATTGCTGGTCACTTTTGGACCTGCCTTAAGCCTGGCCATTAGCAACTTGAAACACAATGTTCACTGTTTCTCCAAACCAGATTACCTATTATTTGCTTAGAGCTGCTAAGAGGTCAAGGTGATATTAGGGATGTAAAAAAGATGCTGAAAGGTCAGGCTATGTAGCAAGCTAGGACTACCACTAATTCTTCATGATGGCTTCTCCAAAGGACTATTCAAGCACAGGCAAGGGACCTGCCAGTTATCAGATGTGCATTCTACACAGATCGCAGCTGCTGAGACTAGGCCATGGTCTGCAACAGACTTGTATACACCAAAGATGACAGGTTGGCGTTTTGGGTCATGCTTAGCAAATCCCTTCCTGCTGTAGCCATCAGACAGTAGAGGCTTAAAACACTCAAATGAGCTGTCCCAACCCAAATTCAAAGCAACAACTCACATGTCTCCTCTGCTGCCTCATACCACACTCCAAAAATGACTGGCTTACAACCTAACCTACTTGGTCCCTCTCTGTTCGCTCTTCATCTCAACTCTGTGACTTCTATAAAGGCTGGAGGCTGGCCTCAACACTTCTAAGCAGACAACAGGCTGGGCTGCCACTGAGACTCCTCAGCAAACGACCAGCCACAACATTTGGATTATGGTTATGATGGGGAAAACACTGGCCAAAAAAAAAAGAATTTCCAAAAGGTAAATTTCTGTGTATTCACGCCTAATCTTCAAAAGTTGTGTAAACAATTTTTTTTTTCTACCTTCCCCCATCATTTGCACAATTTTTGTCAAGTCCAAACGTAATTTCAGATGAGGTAGGCCGTTTGTCTCCTCGTGCGGTCACCCTCGCCGGACGGTCAGGCTGCGCCGTGGAAGCACTCGAGTCCTGGGCGGGGGCGGCACAGCAACTGCGGGAGCTTCTCAGTTGGCTATTTTCTCAATCTCGTCCAAGTCATCCGTGTCCAGTCTTTCTATTTTCTTATCTGAGGGAAGAGAGGCGGGTTCAGAGAGAGCCCCGCACAGATCACAGGGCACGCAGGCAAGGGGGGCAGCGGTGGGAGGACCCGGGGGCTCCCTGGGTCGTGCCCGTCCCCGCTGCGGGCCTCCCTGAGCCCCCGAGGCGCCCGGGACTGGGCGGGCACACGGCCGGCAGCGGCCAGGCCCCGGCCCCTCGGCCTGGCCAAGCGGGCGGTCATGCGAGGCCCGGCCCGAGCGCTCCGGGAGCAGGGGAACCTCCTCTCCCAGGGAAGGGCCTCTCGGGGCCATGGCGACACCCCCTCCCCGCCTGCCCCCGCGACCTGGCCCCGGCAGGGGGCTCTCCCGGGACTCACTGAAATGCTCCTGGATTCTGTTCAGGATGTTCATGCTGTGCTTGCTGTCCACCATGTTCACGGCCAGGCCCCGCTTGCCAAAGCGGCCGGTGCGCCCGATCCGGTGCAGGTAGGTCTCGTTGTCCGGGTTCCCGTCCTTGTCCACGGGGAGGTCAAAGTTGATGACGACAGACACCTGTTCCACGTCGATACCTGCGTGAGGGAAGAGTTGGACGGGAGTGAGGACGGGAGACAGAAATCGCCGCTGCCCAGTCAGGCCCACCCTCACCAAGCTCAGGCAGAAGGCAGGGTCTGCGACAGGCCGGCTCCGGGGCTGGGACACGGGCGGGTGGCAGAACCCAGAGGGAGAGGACGGGCCCGGCGCTGGCCAATTCCGGCATCAGTCGCACAGCCTCCGCTGGGTCCGAGGATCTGGAGAAGCAGCTGACGCCGCACTGGGGCCACAAGAGCAGGCGCCGTCCTCGGCCACCAGCCAGGACTCGCGGCTTCTGTGGCCGTTCTCCGCTGAGGGCGCCCCACAGGCTCGCCCACAAAACAGCATCTCCCCCAAACCATCGCAGCCTCCCACACACGAAGATCTCTCTGCGGCCCCGAGCCTGGCGGGCCAGGACCCAGTCTCTGCTCACCGCGGGCACACACGTTGGTGGTGACCAGAACCTTCTCTTTGCCCTCTCGGAAGCGCTCAATCACTGCAGCCCTCTGCTCCACCACCATTTCACCGCTCAGCAGAGCCACCTGGTGGCCTTCTTTAGAGAGCTCCGCGGCCAGCCAGCTAGCTGTTTTGCGGGTCTGGAAGCAAGAAAATGTTTGAGGAATGAAGGTACCTTAAGAGAATATTTTTGATCTGGAAGACCACTGAACCTTAGCAGTTAAGAGTTAAATGTCCTAAAATTGTTAACATGATGTGGTATAAAGGAAGTCAACTGGATGATAAGTCTTAGAAAATATTTAACCTTGATATAACCACAAGGGGGAAAAAACTCAGAGACATCTAAAGACTAATTACCAGCTTGGCTAGACTCTTCAAGATGTCCACGTCATGAAAGGTGGAGAAACTGTTCTGTATTAAGGGAGTCTCAAGAGACAACGCTAAATACAACCATCTCTACTGGCTCTTAGGCTTAACAGCAACCAAAAGCAAAAAAGGCCATTTCAGTATAAATGGGGAAGGTGGCATATGGATGGACTTCAGAGGGGACGGCATCGTGAAAGGTGGGAGTGGTGCTGTGTTCATGCAGGACCGCGTCTCATTCTCAGGAAGCACTGAGGTGGGAAATGTCCTGATATCTACGACTGACTGTAAAGTCAGCAGAAAGAAAAAGTACAGACAGCCCTACACAAAAGCCTATGGATACAGCAAATGTGGCTAAATGCTGACAACAGGGGAAGGGCATAGCAGTCCTCATTTCATATTGTTCTTATCTTTTCTGTGGGCTTGAAAGTTTCAGTCTGAGTTTGGGAGAAGGATGCCACTCTTGACAATTAAAAAAAAAAANTCCGAGGATCTGGAGAAGCAGCTGACGCCGCACTGGGGCCACAAGAGCAGGCGCCGTCCTCGGCCACCAGCCAGGACTCGCGGCTTCTGTGGCCGTTCTCCTCCGCTGAGGGCGCCCCACAGGCTCGCCCACAAAACAGCATCTCCCCCAAACCATCGCAGCCTCCCACACACGAAGATCTCTCTGCGGCCCCGAGCCTGGCGGGCCAGGACCCAGTCTCTGCTCACCGCGGGCACACACGTTGGTGGTGACCAGAACCTTCTCTTTGCCCTCTCGGAAGCGCTCAATCACTGCAGCCCTCTGCTCCACCACCATTTCACCGCTCAGCAGAGCCACCTGGTGGCCTTCTTTAGAGAGCTCCGCGGCCAGCCAGCTAGCTGTTTTGCGGGTCTGGAATGAAAAGAATTGTTTTAAATGAAGATCTCTGTTAAAAAAAAATGACACCTGCAGAAAAGTGGCTTTTTTGTTATTAACATACATGAACGCTCTACTGAGTTCAGTCAGCAAGATGGGCTTAAAGTTTCTGAATATTTTTTAGCAATATGATTTCAGGGAATAAAGTATATCAGTGATCTTAGTGTTATTGTGGTTTGAGCCAAAGGTCTTCATTCTGAAATAGTCTACATTCTTATTACTTTAAAATTATTTCATTAGAAGGTATTTGGAATTTTTTTCCCCCCAAGTAATCTCTAAGAAGTAGGGATCAGAGAAGGTTAGGTCTTCAGTCTTCCCCTTACAACTCATTACAACCTGAGAGACTAGGTCCTGGGACTGATTTATTTCCTTTCCCACCACAGGCAGTTAACAGTCCCCGGAAATAAATGGAGCTGTCTGAGTGGGAGGGGCGGGGCCACATCCACCCTCACAGGACACTGCCTCCTGCTGCTGCTGCTGCTACTCACATGGCAGAAGATCATGGCTTGAGCAATGGTGATGGCCCCGTAGATATTACACAAGGCCTGGAACTTCTCGTCTCTGCTGTTGCACAGGACGTAATACTGCTTAATGGTGTCCAGGGTCTCCTCCTCACGCTTCAGTTTGATGATGTTCGGGTCAGGCACCACTTTCTGGGCAAATTTCCAGACAGAGTCTTCAAAGGTGGCAGAGAAAAGCAGCATCTGGCAGTTCCTGGGCAGCATCCTGCAAGGGGAGCCCCAGGTGTCCAGCATGACCCTGACCCAGGCTTTCCCTGGAAGGACCAGGGCACAGCCTCCCCAGGCCTGATGACCTGCGTCCCCGGGAAGGGGCAGCGGGGAGCAGCTGCGGGGAGGAAGGGGGAGCGGACATGGGGCAGGGACGGGTGACCAAGAGTCCCTGAGTCTCCCTCCTTAACCCGGGTTGGGGGCGTGCTCAGCGCTGACATGGAAATGGCGCATCAAACAAATGCCCCTGAGAGCTGTGAAGAGCCTGGCAGGGGCAAGAAGGGGAGTGTGAGGTAACTGGAGCAGGAACTGCAGGTCGGGAGCCGAGAAGTCCTTCCTGGCTCGAGGCCCTACCTCTGGATGCGGATGCTCTGATCTTGGTGGCCCTGAGTGGCTATCATCACGTCAGCCTCGTCCAGAACAAACACCTTGATCTTCTTGGGGTCGATGAACTTGAGCTTGGAGCACCAGTCCAGAACTGTCCCCGGGGTGCCAATGACAATGTGCTCGATGATTTTCTGACCTCTTTCCACTGTGGAGACAAGATGTGTTTTGTTTTATGGGTATTTCCCATTAAAAGCTAGGTTCACTCTCCAAGAAATTTTAAAGCTATGATGTATTTTAAAGCAATTGTTTTGATGTTTGCATTAATATTTTAAGGCAAGATCAATATAGCACTATAGTATTTCATGAACATACACACAA
Organism: Neotragus pygmaeus; assembly: GCA_006410875.1. Lineage (NCBI taxonomy): Eukaryota > Metazoa > Chordata > Mammalia > Artiodactyla > Bovidae > Neotragus > Neotragus pygmaeus. The sequence continues at coordinate 887,726 of SJYV01021317.1, forward strand.
AAACCAGACAGTAATGCTGATAAGATTTGGTAAAGGCATGAACCATTAGATGAAAACCTCTTCAGTAGTATTCTTTTACAATCTCTATAATCATCAACCTCTTTCAAGGATTTCATACCTCTATTTCTTCTCTGTCAACATTATTCTGCCTAGCCTAGGTTTGGATTTCCCCACAAGTAGACTTTTTCAAAATTAGTTTGTTGTGAAACAAGCAAAAGTAGAGTGGATAAAGAAAATAATAAAAATATCTCCCAGAGTTAATTGCCATGAACATTCTAGAACATTTTTACTCTAATAGTGACATTTAAAAAATTAGGCTATTAAACAAATCCAGAAATTGTAACATTTTATAAGCAACTGGTCTGCTCAAAATAAATGTAACATAGTTGGGGTTGGGGGGGAGATGTGAAGGGACTATTCTAGACTGCAAGAAACTAAAGAGATACAACAACCAAATGTAATGCATATATACTGATTCAGTCTTGGTTCAACAAAAAAACCATATACACTTCTGCAACAATTAGGGGGGAAATTAAAATGGAAAAGATGCTAGTTATCAGAGAATCTGTAATTTTGCTGGTTGTGATATGGGTATTGTCGGTATGGTGAAGAATGCTCTTACTATAAAATGCATACTAAATTACTTTGAAATAAAGAGTCGCGATGTCTACAGTTTTCTTTCGTTTTAAAAATATTTGGCTGCACTGGGTCTTAGTTGTGGCACATGGGATCTTTTTAGTTCTGGCATGCAGGACCTTTTTTTTTATTTAAGCTGTGGCATGTGGGATCTTTAGTTGTGGCATGCAGACTTAGATGCGGTTTGTGTGATCTAGTTCCCCGACCAGGGATTGAACCTAGGCCTCCTGTTTTGGGAGCTCAGAGTCTTAGCCACTGCATCACCAGGGAAGTCCCCTACAATTTACCTTCAAATGATTCACCCTCCGCCCAAGATACACATAATACACATAATGCAAATATGGCAAAATGTTAACTTTTCGGATACAGGTGGAAGGCACATATGTTTATTGTAAATTTCAACTACTGCATATGTTTTTGGATTTTTCAAAATAAAAAGTTATTACCTTAATTAACTAGGATCACATACTCATACTCACACTTATTGCCACGAACAGCATAAGCTAGCTTCAGTTCAGGGTAAAATTTGCCCATCTGCTCAATCACTTTTCCCGTTTGAAGGGCAAGCTCATATGTTGGGGAGAGGCACAGACACTGGTAGGGAAAGAGTGCAGAGAGAGAATTCAAGACACTCACTGTTATGCAATGGGGAATTACTAATAGGACTTGATTCCTCCAGCTGAGGCTGAAGGGAAGAATATACAGAGTGCACACCATTTGACTGTTTAAGCTGCAAAGTTGGAAGTACAATTCTCAGGGGTCAGAACTCTGGCTGGGTAGACACTTGAGAACAGTTATCTGGCCACTGGAGTACCCAAAACCACATGTGAGCAGGGATCTGAAATTCCAGCTGGCGATTACCTTTTTTCTCTCACTCAGAAGGTTCTCAGAACTTCCTAATGGATGATAGAGATTAAGCTTTTTCCTACAGCTAAAGGAGCATAGCCTATAAGTACTATCCTAGGAATGGCATGTCATTGAAAAGGAAAAAGGATGTTTTATATTATGGGAAGATCAACCATGTTATTTGTGCTCAACTTAAGGGGTTCTAGTTGATGTAGAAAGTAATACATAGCTCATCTTTTAATTCATCAAATGGCATTTCCCTTCTAGTTATGAGTTAGAAAACTCAGCTTCACCAAGCCCTTACCTGGGGGTGTCTGTTGGCTGGTTCTACTTGGCTGAGCATGGCCAATACAAAGGCAGCTGTTTTACCAGTACCAGACTGTGACTGGGCAATTAAGTTCTGTGGGCTGCACAAGAAAACAAACTGTTTAGGAGTTTAAATCTCATGTATTCTTTCAGTGAATAAAAATGAATAAAGCTTAATTAAATAATGAGTATCTCAGCTTGCTTGACAGGAGGTGGCTTTGGCTTCTGTAGTAGAGTACATATGCTAGCTTCACAGATCAGAAGATTTTATGGTAGAATTTGAAGCACTGCTTATCTTTTATCTACTCTTGATGTAGCAGTTAGTGATTCTTCTTTTCTGCTCAAAAACCTCCCATTCACTCTAGATTTCATTCAGAGAAAAAGTTAAAATTCTTATAATGCCCTATAAGGTCCCACCTGATAAGGCTTCCCCGCTAGCTCTCCGTTTTCATCTGCTACAGCTCCCTCACTCCACTCCACCACCGCAGGTGCCCCAGAGCTGCTCAGAACATAGCAGCCATGCTCTTGTCCTTGGGCTTCTGCAGCAGCTAGACACTGCCTGGGACAGCTGTCCCTGTGACAGCACGCCAACTCTCTTCTCCTTCAAGTCTCTGCTCAGATATCACCCATTCAATGAGATTTCACCCTAACTACGTGATTTAAAGTTGCAACTTACTTTGAAATGCCTTAAAAAACAAGAGGTACTGGTGGGCCGATACATGATAAAGCATAGGAAACTGTCAGTGAAAGAATCTAGGAGGTGCATATATAGGTGTTCACTATAAAACCCTTTCAACTTTGTTGTATGTCTGAAAACTGCCACAATAAAACATTGGGGGTAAAACTGCACTCTTGGTCTTCCCAATCCCCCCGCATCATGCTCTGTTTATTTTTCTCCTTAGCACTTACCGCCTTTTTAAAAGAGAGCTTTATTGAGATGTAATTCATGTAGCATGCAGTTCATCCATTTAAAGTATATAAGTCAATCTTTTTGGTATATGACTTTAATGATTTTTTTTAATTGTGGTAAAATATATAACATAAAATTTGCCATTTTAAAGTATACAATTCAGTGGCATTAATTATATTTACAATCTATCACCTTTAAACATACTATATATTTATTTTTAATAAAAATAAATCTATACTCCAAACTAGAATATAAGCTCCTTGTGGGCACAAATTTTCATCTGCTTTGTTCACTAAATATCTCAGTTCCTAGTTCACTAACTTATCTAAGTGCCTAGTACAGTATGTGTCACAAACCAAGTCCTCAATAAATAAGCTAATGAAGGACAAGTATTAGAAAATTCTCAGAGCTCTTCTAACACTGACAGTCTAACAGTTAGCATCTATGAAAGCATCAAGATCCATAAATACAAGTGGCAATTAGAAACAATATAATAAATATTCCATTTATCATTTTAAGTATGCTCAAAATGTCATTAAAAAAAAAGACATTAATCATCTTGAAAAAATATCACTATTGTGACACAGGACATAAAAAACTTTGAGAGAATACAGACCTACAGTATCTATTTTCAGACAAATAGGGAAAGGGGTTTTTAGGATTTAGGATTTTATGCAATTTTATATAATCATATTAAATATAGGGGTCAATTTTTATAAAAAGTTCCTTATGTTCTAGAACCCTGTTCCTCAAACTGTGGTCTGACTCCAGCAGCACCAGCAACACTGGGAAGCGTCTTAGAAATGGTGAGCCTCAGTACCCACCTCAGACTCACTGAGACCAGAATCTGCATTTTAATAAAGTCCCATGAGTTTCACATGCCTCTGAAAGTGTGAGCAGCACTGCCCCAGAAAACAATGTTAGCAGTGGTACTGTTCTGATCGCCTCAATCCCTGTTTAGTTTTTGTCATTTACATTTGACACATATATTTTACTTACTCAAAGTATAAATGTACATGTATTTACCAACATAGAAATATTATCATATAATTATCATATCCAAAAAAGTATTTAACCATTTTATATGGTTCCTTTAAGCAAAAAGTATACAAAGCCAAGTTTACATAGAAAAACATCTAGAAGTCTCTACTCCAAATATTAATAGTGTGGAGGGGAGGGAGATAACAAATTTTTTCTTTTCTCATTTTTCATTGTTTTCTAACTTCTAAAATGAACATGTATATATATATATTTTTTAATAATAAAAGTTAAAAAAAAGTAACGTGGGATAGAGGTGCATCAGGACACATACGGCTCAGCAAGCATTAAAGGCAATGCGTTCTCTTGTATCTTGGATGGACGGTTGAAGCCCATGGCGTAGACTCCTTGGAGAAGCTGTGGTTTCCTAGAAAAACAGTTTAAAATGAAAATCACAGTCTCTGGTTGAAGAAAGAAGCCAAGTATCTAGTTAACAATACTAAAACTGTGAATAGGGCATGATGTACGTGTGTAGCTAAAGCTTTTACAAATTACCAGGAAATTTTACTTACTAACCCAAAGCAGCTAAATTCTTTTATTAAACTTTTATTAGCTAAAAATGTTCTGTAGTGATGAAAAAAATACATGTTAACAGGCCTAAAATTTCTAGTTAAACACAAAGGGGAGAGTCAGAAGGTACTCACAGCCGAAGCTCCTCGAAGGACTTGACTGAGTAGAGCGGGGAGTTGGGATCCCGCTGCAGGACTTCCACCTGGTTGGTGTTATCGACAAGGTTGCTTCTGATCAGCTTGTTGAGTAAGGACTGGGCGGCTCTGTCCTCTATAGGAAAAAAGCATGAAGATTTTTAGAAGTCCATGAAATCTAGCATGATCTCTGAATTCAGCTGCCATTAGTATTTTAAGCAATAACATGTATTTGTACTGGGACTCCTAATTCAAGGTAGAGTTTAGTTCTGATTTATAAATAAAATTAAAAGTTTATTAAAAGCAAAATTTATGATGCTTATATCATCTGTTGGGGCCTCATATTCTTCTCCAGAACTCTATTCCTAACAACTATCCTTTCTTGAAGTTCCTCCTCTCAAAACCCAAACATTTACTCTCCAACATGTACCCAATATAAATTTTAAAATGAGTTTAAAAACCCCATCACAATAATGGGGAAAAAAAATTGACGGATTTTGATATTGGATAAGTATTTTGATATTGGATACTGTATCTTGATATTGGATAAGCTGTTTGCATCTTGTTATTTATGTTAAATTGTCAAAATACCATCAAATGTAATTTTATTAGAAAATGGAGATGCAAGTTAAAATATCTTTTATAAAGACCTGTACAAGGTAATCAGGCAATATTTCCTGCTACTGTTGAAGTTTATCATCTGTTCAAAGTAAAATTTCTCTAAAATGTAAAGAATTAGAATCCCTTTAGAAAGAAAGTGAAATCACTCAGTCGTGTCCGACTCTTTGCGACCTCATGGACTGTAGCCTACCAGGTTCCTCTGTCCAAGGGCTTCTCCAGGCAAGAATACTGGAATGGGTTGCCATTTCCTTTTCCAGATCTTCCCAACCCAGGCACTGAACCCTGGGCTCCCGCTAAAATGCGGCAGACGCTTTACCGTCTGAGCCACCAGCAAAGTCCATTGGCAGGTCGGTATAAACCTCCTAGAATCCTTTTACCAGTAACTATATTGAATTTTTACTAGCACTATGGTGGTGGTGGTTTAGTCGCTAAGTCATGTCTGACTTTGTGACCCCATGGACTAGAGCACACCAGGCTCCTCTGTCCATGGAATTCTTCGGGCAAGAATACTGGAGTGGGTTGCCATTTCCTTCTCCTGGGGATCTTTCCGACCCAAGTATAGAACCTGGGTCCCCTGCATTACAGACAGATTCTTTACTGATTGAGTTAGGAGAGAACACTAGCACTGTGACTTCCATTAAACTCTAGCCAAGTCACGGTGCAAAAATGAAACCTCCTAACACTCCATTCTCTTAGACTGTAGAACTCCACGTATGCATAACTCTAGGCTAGGTTACCTTTCTCTTCTTCATCAGCCTTCTCTGCATTAGCATTGGTCTTGACAACAGCACCTTTATCAGACACAAAGTGGCCATCATTCAAAATCACATCCCATACCCAAGAGCTGAGACAGTTCAAATTCTATGAGACACTAGAAATGTAAAGGCCTGGGGAGCAAAAAAATAAATGAGGAAACCAAGCCACAGATAAAAACATTTTATTGTTACTATATAAACAAAGGTATGAAAACTGATGCTTGCTTTTCAGTTCTTTTCTATTCCAAGTCCTCTCACTGTACCTCAAACACTATGAATCCCCTCACAGCATCAACATTTCTCAAATGTTATAGAAAGGTGATTACATAACCTTGATGCTCAACAGAGGAATACCTATGCAAATCATATTTCATCAATATATAAACATCACAGTGCCATTAAGAGTCTATGTGTATAAACCGTTGTTTAATAGAAACAGATATTCAGTGTTGTAGTTATATAAAGATATACAGAAAAAGATCTGAGTAAGGTAAATGTTACAATTTCTCCCTTACAACTTTAAATACATGAACAAAAATTCAATAGACAGATTTTGTAGATATGATTTCAGAATAATTATAACAGGTCAGCCCTCAGGTTGCTCATACTTTGTCTATCTCATCTCAAATTCAGGAATATTTTAAAAAACAAACAATCATTGGTAGTATATTTTCATGGTTAGTGATATATTCAATAATTTATAAGCCAATTAGTTATCCTCATATTTATATGAAGCATAACAAAACAATCCAGTTTGTTGATTCCCAAATCAAATAACTGCCAGTATCTGCCTGTCTCCTGTCTGGTATGTATATAATTTTTTTTCCAGTTGTTATATTAAAACAAATACTAAAGGAAATCATTTTTTGTTTTCAAAATAGCATTTAGTTACTCACCATTGGCATCTGGTTTTATTTTCTCTTCCTTAAGATGCAAGTTGCTCAGCTAAATGGAGAATATGGGGAGAAGTGTCAGGAAAAGCACTTAAAAGATTTTGCATCAATAGTGCCTCCCCCAGTGAAGCTGGGAAGAAATGAACCACTCTGGTGACCTATTATTCATTAGGGCATATTCATTAGGCTCTTCTGCTGGACTCCTTTTGTTTACTAAACGTTAGAGTGAGAATAAACAAAATATCCCACAAGTACAGCAGTACTGAAGCTGAAGCTCCTGTATTTTGGTCACCTGATGCAAAGAGCCACTGGAAAAGACCCTGATGCTGGCAAAGATCGAGGGCAAAAGGAAAAGTGGGTGACAGAGGATGAGATGGTTGGATAGCATCACCGATACAATGGACATGAATTTCAGCAAACTCTGGGAAATAGTGAAGGACAGGGAAGCCTGGTGTGCTACAGTACATGGGGTTTCAGAGTTGCACACAAGTTAGCAACAGCAGTAGAAAAAAATGGTTACACAACAGCTCAAAACCCACACTTCCTAACTGCAATCCCTAGAAATAATTATAATTTGTGAGTTTGCTCAATGCACTGTTTACACACCTTCTCACAATCTCTCAACAGAATACCATGTGAGTTGTCACTCTCACTTTTCAAATGAGAAAATTTAAAGAGATACTGGAAAATGCAGTCATTCTTCAAACAGAGAACACTGAGGTGGGAGGTCTGTGATGAAAAGCATCTGTGGGCGCGGATCAGTTATGCTTCAGGCTGGTTCAGGCCCCAGGGCCACAGCACGTCACGGTGCAGCCTTTCTCTCATGTTGCCTTGTGCTGGATGTCTGGTATTTAAATCGGGAACAGCCTAGAGCACCACGGCACACTGTGCAATTAAGGTACAGAACAGGATAAAGTGGAATAGAAAGGAAGGAGACAGAGGAAAGACATTTTAAAGAAAGATTTAGTAGGACTTTGATCAAACACTGTTAGGGATATCCTAGAAGGACTTATCTCCCCTATTATTATAAACATTTGTCATTTATACCTCAATAAAGCCAAAAGGAATAAAAAGGAAAGACTAGAACAGAAGATAAAGTCAGGGGATATTTCTATTTTTAGTTTACCTTTGGATCAAGGACAGAGCAGGTGCTTTAGTCAAAATATTAAGTTGGGCTTAAGACATCATGGAGATCCAACCAGTCCATTCTGAAGGAGATCAACCCTGGGATTTCTTTGGAAGGAATGATGCTAAAGCTGAAACTCCAGTACTTTGGCCACCTCATGAGAAGAGTTGACTCATTGGAAAAGACTCTGATGCTGGGAGGGATTGGGGGCAGGAGGAGAAGGGGACGACTGAGGATGAGATGGCTGGATGGCATCATGGACTCGATGGACGTGAGTCTGAGTGAACTCTGGGAGATAGTGATGGACAGGGAGGCCTGGTGTGCTGCGATTCATGGGGTCGCAAAGAACTGAACTGAAGACATCATGGAGAGAAGGGAAAAAGAATGAAAATCACCATTATCAAATGGCTGCTTCTTAAAGCACCACCTGCACAGGTTTTCTATGTCTTGAGGTTCATTTCTGTTTTTCAAGTGGAGAGAGGAATGAAAAAACTTTTAATGAGTGCTTAGCTGGGAATGGAGGAACTTCACTTCTATTGATGGAAACTGTAAAGGGAGTTTCTGGTGTCTGTCTGCTTTGGTGTTGGGGTGGAGGGAAGAAGAAGGGGGACAAGCACTGGAGAGGCTGGCAAGAAGGGAAATTGGCAAATAAGGAAACCACTATAAAGCAGTAACAATCCTTCATTAGTTCTGAAGGATACAGAGCACACTGATAGATAATGAGGAAACCAGCACAGTATATGAAATATAAAGTGAAAGCCACTCAGTTGTGTCTGACCCCAGGGACTGTCCATGGAATTCTCCAGGCCAGAATACTGGAGTGGGTAGCCGGTCCCAGGGGATCTTCCCAACCCAGAGATCGAACCCAGGTCTCCTGCTTGGCAGGCAAATTCTTTGCCACTGAGCCACCTGGGAAGCCCCATATTTGTAGTAGGTGCTAATATATTCTAGTCATCACTGAAGTAGTCTTCCACATCCTGCCAATGAACCTAGTTTAAGCCTAATATTTAAGGCTGTTAAAAAAAAAAAGACAGACTTACTGGCAATATTTACAAGAGCAGGGTTAACAGTACTCCTAGGGTGATAACTGCTACCTAAAATAAGTGACAGAGTTGATGTATAAGTTAGAAATATCCTTTACTGTAACATTCCATGATAAAAGGACAACCTATTCTTTTGTTGGTATATTGTTAAAATTGAAGCTAACAGAGTAAATAAAGTAGTTAAATAAAATGCTATCAATTTTCTCTATACATTGCAACAGTGTAAATGAAATCAAGAGATGTTCTGATTATAGTGTATCAGAATTCTGGAGAGGTTCCAGCAAATTCTGAAAACATACTCTGGCCCTTACTTGGCTGTAGCAATCTCAAAGCCAACACAGCAAAAGCACCAGGACAATGAAGTTTGCGTCATCCACTACAGTGTCAGTGAACTGAATGCTGAAACTTCTGATTAAGTCCAGTTACTTCAGATTTCTTCCTTTGCTTTGCTTACTTGGACCAAAAGGAGACCAGTTTCTCTTGAAACTTCATTCAACACCACTATGCAATCCAAAAAGATTAACCAAAAGCCAAAATACCCACCTTATAATATCTACATTTTTAATGCCTTTAATTTTTTAGTTTTTAAGATACGAAAAAATAATTGGAAACTGTAAGTTATACACTGTATTATATTCAAAAGCTACTTGAGAAAGGATTGTTTGCTTTTTTTTAGCCATGCCTTGCAGCATGAGGGATCCTAGTTCCCCAACCAGGAATTGAATCTGTGCCCCGCTCATTTGGAGTGCAGAGTCCCAACCACTGGACCACCAGGGAAGTCCCAAGAGAAGACTCTTGACACAGCAGAAGGAAGATGTAATGGTAAGGGAGTTATGCTGAATAAGGACTGCCCTGCGCACAGCAGTGAATTAGGCGACTTCAGGGGCTCACTCCTAAGAGTTTGCTGCTCCCTTTGCCCTCCTCTGAATTGAAATTTCCCAAGAAACAAGAAGAGCAAATAGGGACGAGGAAGTAAACATAAACAGGATCTAATATTTTCTTAAATGAGTAAAAAATGGAGCTAGAGGAATATTTAAAATACAAGGGCTTCCTTTGTGGCTCAGTGGTAAGGGATCTGCCTGCTGATGCAGGAGACATTGGTTCAATCCCTGGGTCAGGAAGATCCCCTGGAGGAGGAAATGGCAACCCACTCCAGTGTTCTTGCCCGGAAAAATCCCATGGACAAAGGAGCCTGGCGGGCTACAGTGCTGGGGTTGCAGAGTTGGACACGAGTTAGCACGTAAGCAACAACCTTGCACTGTGCATGCCACAGTCACCCGCATCATGCCATCCCTGTGGAGGTTCTCGGGGGGGTTCCACCAAACAGAAGGACACAGGTGTCTTTACTCATTTGTTCAGTTTTAGAATAAAACTTACCCAGGTTCAGCTAATCTCTACAACATGAACTAGTAATTTAAAAGATTCCTGCAAAGAAACTGAATTACAGAAAACTACAACCATAATAATAGCTACTACTTAAACAGCACTTATTTCAGCCATGTCCGAAAATTAATGAGGTGGATACTCTGTTTATCCCCACTTAACAGATGTGGGAACTGAAGCACAGAAAGTTCAGTAATTTGCCAGAAGACATACAACTAATAAGTGAGGGACCAAGAATACAAATCCAAGTCTGTCTGGTTACAAAATCTTAGGTCTTAACTTCTACACAATAGAGCCTCTCATAGGTGATACTAATCTCAAAAAAAATAATAATGAAGATGATACAATGATGCAGTCACTTTGGAAAACAGTATAGCAGTTCTTCAAAACTTAAACACAGAGTTACTATATAATCCAGCAATGCCACTTCTAGATAGATACCCAAGTGAATTGAAAATGTATGTTCATACAAAAACTTGTACCTGATGATCGTACCAACATTATTCATAATAGCTAAAAAGTAGAAATAATTCAAATGCCCATCAGTGGACACTGAAGAATAGATAAATAAAATGTGGCATATCTATATATCATCATTTGGCAACAAAAATTAATGAAGTATTGATATATGCCGCAACTTGGATGAACCCTGAAAATATGCTCAGCGAAAGAAGCCAGCCACAGAAGAGCACGTATGATAGGATTCCATTTACATGCGACGTCCTGAATAGGCAGATCTAAAGAGACAGAAAACAGATTAGTGGCTACAAAGGGCTGGGCCGAGGAGAAATAGGGGGTTTGGGATGATGAAAATGCTCTAAAGTTGACTGTGGTAATGTAGATCCAATCCTCCTACTACATAAAAAATCAACTCAAAATGGATCACAGTCATAAACATGCCATTTAAAGCCATAACTCTTCTAGAAGAAAATACAGGTGAAAAACTTTGTGGACTTAGAACACAGAAAGAATTAATCATGAAAAAACTGACAAATTAAAATTAGCCAAAATTTAAAGTATCTGTTCTTCAAAAAGTACTGTTAAGAAAATTTAAATGTTAAGTTTCAGTCAGGGAGAATATTTATGCAAATGACATATTTGATAAAGGACTTGTATCCAGAATACATGAAGAATTCTCCCAACTCAATAATAAGAAAACAATCATTTTTTTAATTGTCAATCAGTTTTTTTTAAATTGGCAAAAGATCTGAAAAGCTACTTCAAGAAGTCATACTGGTGGCAAAGCACATAAAAAGACACTCAACATCATTAGTCATTCAGTTCAGTCGGTCAGTCATATCTGACTCTTTGGGACCCCACAGACTGCAGCACACCAGGCTTCCCAGTCCATCATCAACTCCCAGAGTTTACTCAAACTCATGTCCATGGAGCTGGTGATCCCATCCAACCATCTCATCATCTGTCGTCCCCTTCTCCAGCCTTCAATCTTTCCCAACATCAGGGTCTTTTCAAATGAGTCAGCTCTTCACATCAGGTCGCCAAAGTATTGGAGTTTCAGCTTCAACATCATTCCTTCCAATGAATATTCAGGACTGATTTCCTTTAGGATGGACTGGTTGGATCTCCTTGCAGTCATTAGGGAAATGTAACTTAAAACCTTGTAAGATATCACTATATACCTATTAGAATGGAGGGAAAAACTAGCCATGCTGTGCTGCTGAGAATGTGAAGCAACTAGAGCTCTCGCATGTTGCTGGTGGTAATACAAAATGCTACAGCCCTTTGGAAAACAGTCTGGTATATAACGTACAAGGCTAAACATACACTTAACATATAACCCAACAAATCACACTACTAGGTATCTACCAAAGAGAAATGTAGACATAAGTCCATACTGAAATCTGTATATGCTAATGTATATAACAGCTTTATTCATAAATACCCCCAAACTAGAAAAGACCCAAATGTTCATCAACAGAAGGTTAAGTAAGCTGTGGTACACCCATACATGGAATACTACCCCGCAATAGAAAAAGAAAAAACTACCGAAAGCCAGATTTTTCAAAAGGTTTGCATCCTGTATAATACCATTTATACTACATTTTGGAAAAGGTGTAAGTAAAATGACAGAAAACATATTAGCAGCTGCCAGAGAAGAGTAGAGACAAGAAAGTGAATGCAAAAAAAGTTTTGGGGAACTTTTTAGAGTGGTGGAAACGTTCTATATCTTGATTGTGGTGGTAGTGACAGGACTGTATGCCAGCTTTCTGAAGGTATATGAGAAGAATTGTAGCACAAGGTGAATTTTACTTTATATCACAATAAACTTGACTTTTAAAATTTGTTAAATTAATGAGATTCAACATTCAGCTAATAAGAGTCTGAAATGAGGGAATGAAAATAAAAATAAAGGAGAAGAAATAAATAATGAAAAATTTCAAGAAAACTTCCCATAACACAAGGGCAAGAGTTTTCAGAATGAAGTTCCCACCCCATGCCTAATAAAATGAATGAAAATAAACCCATATCAAGACACATTATCAGGAATTTTCTGATGATTGGAGACAAATAGAAGATTCTTCAAGCTTAGAAAGGGAAAAGGGGGGTCACATCAGTAATCAGGATGGTCTCAGACATCTCAACAACACATACAGAAATCTAGGAGGCAGTAGAACAATGTCTTTTTAAAATTTGGCAGGTGGGGCTTCTCTAGTGGCTCAGTGGTAGAGAATCTCTCTGCCAGTGCAGGAGACATAGGTTGAATCCCTGATCTGGGAAGATCCCACATGTCATGGAGCGACCACAACTACTGAGCTTGTGCTCTAGAACCCGAGCCCGGGAGCTGTGACTCCTGAACCCGAAAATCGCAGTTACTGAAGCCCACACACCCTAGAGCCCGTGCTCTGCAATAAGAGAAACCCACACATCACAACCAGAGAAAAGGAGCCCACATGTCACAACTAGAGAAAAGCCTAAGCAGCAATGAAGACCCAGCACAGACATAAATTAAAAAAAAATTTTTTTTAATTGGCAGGAAAATAATTTCCAACCTATAATTAATACTACACCCAGCAATACTATTATTCAAGTGATAGGGCAAAATAAGCTAATTTCAGAAAGGCATTATCTTAAAAAATTGACTTCTCATATACCTTCAGAAAGCTGGTAGATATATGACTGCACCAAATCCAGAAAGATGTAGAGGGGGATGAAGAAATGAAAGGATCCAGTACAAGAGAAGAGCGGCAAGTCCCCTGAATGAGGGCGAAGAGAAATTTGCCCTGTTCCCCTTCAGCCCCTAAAACAAACTGGGGCAATTCGTACTGTTCAAAACAGCCTACAAGACCTTGGAGAAATAGAACTAATAGAATACTTGGTTAGGGTTAGGGTTAGGGTTGGTGTGTGGGGACATCTTGAGATAAACTTAGACGACTAGCAAAGAGCCTGGGGTTGAACTGGTGATAAGCACAAAACAAAAATATAAATTCCAAGGAAAAAGTCGTATAGGAAAAATATTTGAGTTACTAATATAAATACAGAAAACTGATCTAACTAAAATCACAGTGGAAAGATGAGGAATAGGAAGGTGTGCTTCTGTGGTGGGAAAAGGAGGATGGACCAAAGTGTCAAAATCAATAGACACCTAAAATGGAAAACTGAAGAAGTAGCAAAGCAAGCATGTAATTCAGGGAACAACGAGGTCAATATCATAGATCAATGTCAAAAGAAACAGCAGTTTTCTTTGGGGAGGAAAAAACTGACTCCTTAGGTGCATATGAAACTTTATCACTTTTATTATTAAAAAAAAATACTAAGTCTTTGTTCTCCAGAAATTCACAGACAACCTAGATAGCATATTAAAAAGCAGAGATATTACTTTGCCAACAAAGGTCCATCTGGTCAAGGCTATGGTTTTTCCAGTGGTCATGCATGGATGTGACAGTTGGACTGTGAAGAAAGCTGAGCTCTGAAGAACTGATGCTTTTGAACTGTGGTGTTGGAGAAGACTCTTGAGAGTCCCTTGGACTGCAAGGAGATCCAACCAGTCCATTCTGAAGGAGATCAGCCCTAGGTGTTCTTTGGAAGGAATGATGCCAAAGCTGAAACTCCAGTACTTTGGCCACCTCATGCCAAGAGTTGACTCATTGGAAAAGACTTTGATGCTGGGAGGGATTGAGGGCAGGAGAAGGGGACAACAGAAGATGAGATGGCTCGATGGCATCACTGACTCGATGGACATGAGTCTGGGTGAATTCCGGGAGTTGGTGATGGGAGTTTGCGATTCATGGGGTCGCAAAGAGTCGGACACGACTGAGCGACTAAACTGAGGTACCAAAAAAGCGGGTTCAAAGCACTATCACAATGCGAGTGCTTAGGCGGGAAAAATTAATTCTACACAGTACTGTTTAACATATAACTTGCTTACTGTGTGTCAGGCCCACAACAAAGTTAAGCGGATCACAAGAGGATTTACTGACTGCCGGGCCCACAGAGTGGATCATTCATCATCAAATGAGCAAGCTGAGGAAGCACACAAACATGAGTAAGCCATGGTTCCTGGACACAAGCAGCTCAGAATAGGGAAGTGGAAAATGACACCTGAATAGGTGATTATTACAGTTCAGGGCGGTAAGTGCAACCCTGACTCCAGGAAGACAGGCGGGCGGCTGGCTCTTTCCCGATGGGAGCTCTCACCTGTGCTTACGTAACTTGGGGGAGGCTGGCGGGTGCGGAAACAAAGCCAGCTCAGGATCCAGGCTCCATCCCCACACGCACCCCAACCCGGCTCGGACCACCCCAGGGAGTGACTTTTTCCAGGATCTGATCCCCGGCCAAAACTGGCCCCCTGACCCTTTCAAGGCTGAAACCTACTCACCGACGCGGCTGCCGCTTCCTGCTCGTCCACCGCCAGGGCCCATGAGTCGGTGGCCATGGTCACGGGCACAGGCTAGGAAGCAGGTGCTGGCAAACGAGGCGGCTTGTGCGGCGCGATCAGCAATCGGGAGCGACTCCGGCCCCGGGGAGGGGGAAGTCACTCGCTCCGGAGCTGGGGACCGGAAGCGGCGCGCCCCAGTGACGTCAGAGTCCGCGCCGGTCCGCCGAACCCTCTCCCTCTTTGGGCTGGCGTTTTTGTCGCCTTCAAACCTCCACCTCTTCATTGCTCTTAAGTTTCTTATCCAACGTCCAGAACCGTAGACTAAGGTAGTATGTTAAAGTGCCTAAGCTCCTGTCAACTCGCTTTCCAACCAAAAAGCAAAACCACATTTTCCTCCAGCACAGTGACATAGAACATGCTCATATACATTGAATGTACCAATACACAAAACAATTACCGGTTCCCTTACCCTACTGCTTTCCACCCAGGTGCCCTTTCCCAATAAAACCTCTTGCTTTGTCAGCACCTGTGTCTCCTCGGACAATTCAGTTCCCAGTGTTAGACAAGAGCCCAGTTTCGGGCCCTGCAAGGTGTCCGCCTTCCTGCAACAAATGGTGACTCTGGCGGGGACTCTTCTTCACTGAGACTGACATCCTGACCACTCGGGGTATTCAGGGGCCAGCTTGCCTGCCAATGGACCAGACCCAGCGGCCACAACTGGGACCCTTTTGTCCCTGGTCTCCTCCTGACTCGGACAACTGGCCAGAGTGCTCCGACTGGTAAGGAAGAAGAGACTTTATTGACCTCTCTCCCCTTCCCTCTCTCTTTCCTCTCCTTAACCCTTCTTATCCTTCCCTGTTTTTCTATTCCCCTGGTCCTGGATGTAGGAATCTGGTTGAAGGGCCCTCAGCCTGAGCTGAGGATTGGAGACTGATCACCTTCTCTTGACAGAGAACTGGAATTCTGGTTCTGGTTCTGGTCCTCCCTTCTCTGGAGGCCCAGGGAAAAGTCCCATAACGCCTGGGTACCTGTAGGTGGCAGGAGACGTCTGTAAGTCCACCCCTTTCGCCCCCTTCTCTCCCGCCTCCTCCCCGTTGTTCTTTCAACCTGGCTTCCTTTCCTCCCTTGAACATCTTTGATGTTCTCTGTCTGTATAGGAGGTTTTGCTTCCCTGGTGGTGCAGAGGTTAAAGCATCTGCCTGCAATGCAGGAGACCTGGGTTCGATCCCTGGGTCGGGAAGATCCCCTGGAGAAGGAAATGGCAACCCACTCCAGTATTCTTGCCTGGAGAATCCCATGGACAGAAGAGCTTGGTGGGCTACAGTCTATGGGTTGCAAAGAGTCGGACACGATGAGCGACTTCACTTTCTTTCACTTTCACTTTCACATACATTGAATGTACCAATATACAAAACTATTAAGAGATAGTGAGCAAAATGAATTTGATGCAAGCAGATTTTCTTTTTCCTTCACTTTTTGGGTTGGTAAATTTTTAATGTCCAGGTGTTAGCTAGAGTATTGGGAAGCAGCCATCTCAAACACCGTTTGATTAAAATTTTGTCCCACAGACTTATGTGGCAACAGCACTTACAGGAATCTAACCAAAATCACTTCAGATGGTGACTGCAGCCATGAAAGTAAAAGATGCTTACTTCTTGGAAGCAAAGTTATGACCAACCTAAATAGCATATTGAAAAGCAGAGACGTTACTTTGCCAACAAAGGTCCGTCTGGTCAAGGCTATGGTTTTTCCAGTGGTCATGCATGGATGTGAGAGTTGGACTGTGAAGAAAGCTGAGCTCTGAAGAACTGATGCTTTTGAACTGTGGTGTTGGAGAAGACTCTTGAGAGTCCCTTGGACTACAAGGAGATCCAACCAGTCCATTCTGAAGGAGATCAGCCCTGGGTGTTCTTTGGAAGGAATCATGCCAAAGCTTAAACTCCAGTACTTTGGACACCTCATGTGAAGAGATGACTTATTGGAAAAGACTCTGATGCTAGGAGGGATTGGGGGCAGGAGGAGAAGGGGACGACCGAGGATGAGATGGCTGGATGGCATCACCGACTCGATGGACGTGAGTCTGAGTGAACTCTGAGAGATGGTAATGAACAGGGAGGCCTGGTGTGCTGCGATTGATGGGGTTGCAGAGTCGGACACGACTGGGCAACTGAACTGAACTGAACTGAACCTTGAAAAATACTCAACAAGGGTGCTGGGGAAATGTGTTCCAGGTAGAATATGAGAGACAAAGAGCAAGTAGGTTTGTGGAACGAAAACAGTTTCTGGGATGATGACAAGAATCAGCGATGAAGGTGGTAGGAGGCTGATGAAAAAGGACCGAGTGGAGCAGCTTAATGAGCAAATGAGTTCATTCAAGGGAACAACCCATTCTGGTGTGACTTTTAGAGTTAGCTTTGTCTGGGCTAGAATCCCAGCTGTCTCACATAAGCATTCTATGATTGGAAGCATTTTTTAAAAGGAATAAAAATGTATATGTTGGGCTTTAAGAAGAGGTAAAATAAGAAAGAAGGATAAAATAAGGATTAAGTGTGACAGTTTAACTGGAATCAAACAAGATCTCTTTCCTTGTTACTTCACTAGAAGGAAGCTGGGCAATTTCTGTGAATCCCTACTTCTCTCACTTTGCCACTAATGCACCACAACAAATTAATTTCAAATAATAGTGGGCTCTATGTGGAATTTTACTTCTACAAAGTAAAGTGTAAAGTAAAAATGTTTTGAAAAGGGTAAAGCAGTTCCTGCAGTCCTCTTCTTGCCAGGATTCTTTTTCTCCAACACTTTTTACAGTGTTAATTTGGAGAAGATTCTTTTGGACCCTGCAGATGAGGATGTGCAGGAAGAAAAAAGTAAATATGCATATGGCAGGCCATGACCTACATCTCATTATGTGAGAAGCAACCCTGGGACTCTTTTGCCAAATTATCTTGATCACAGAGTAAAAGTGGTTAAAGAACCTTTAAGTTTAATGAGTTTAAAGATAAATCATCAAAGGTGCAGGGCTGTATACAATAGCATTCACTTGTGCAAACAAAACAAACATAAATATGCTTGTACATACTATAGAAAATGTATAATACACACACGAAAGTGGTATCAGTGACTGCTTCTACTGAAAGGCTCTAAAGTCTGGACTGGGAGGAAACTACGTACAGTTCATCCTATGAAAGTTATTTTTCATGTGCGTGTTTTCCTTTTAAAATTGTATTTCAGACAAACAGGAAAGGGAATTCTGTAACAGACAAGTTATGATTCAAATGAAGCCCCTGCATTGCCATCCCAAGAGACACTCTCCTGAATTTTAGTGCTTATTTTCCCCATAAATGCTTTTAGTGTGTATAGATTTTTCTTAAAAACAAACAAACTTAACAAGCCTCAGGATTCTAGACTTTTCCTATGTCCACCTTCAACACCTGCACAGTGTGAGACTCCTGCTAAGAAGGAAACTAGTTTCCAAAGTAGGGCACAGAGCGAAGAATCCAGGGATTTTAAATTCAATCGCCTGCCTCCTGCCTCCTCTGAAATCCTGGTAAACACCCATGTCACGGTTCGAGGATTCAACATCGCAAGGTTAAGAGCCTTCTGACCAGTGCCTGGTTTGTGGCAAACGTTTGATTAAATACCAGCTATTATTATTATTCCTATTCCCCACCGCCCACTCCCCGCCCCCGTTGGGGGGGTCGGGAGACGGAGACACCTAAATACGGGAAAGAGGCTCTCACACCTACGCTCAGAGATACTCACATCGCGCACAGGCAGAGCAAGCCGAAAGCGCCCTAAGGTGCAGCCACGTACCCGGCCAGCAGCCCCGGCCATCGCCACTCAGCATGGCGGTTAACTCTGCCAACTGCCGCTCACAGCCAGAGCCTCATTGGATGCACGGAAGCTTGTCCCACCAGCCAATCAGAGCGGGCAGCAAGCGTTGCGCCTGCGCATCAGGGTGCCTAAGTTTCCTTTGCTGTTCAGTTCAAGTTTAGTTCAGTCGCCCAGTCGTGTCCGACTCTTTGCGACCCCATGAATTGCAGCACGCCAGACCTGCCTGTCCCTCACCATCTCCCGGAGTTCACTCAAACTCACGTCCATCGAGTCGGTGATGCCATCCAGCCATCTCTTCCTCTGTCGTTCTCTTCCTCTGCCCCCAATCCCTCCCAGCATCAGAGTCTTTTCCAATAAGTCAACTCTTCGCATGAGGTGGCCAAAGTACTGGAGTTTCAGCTTTAGCATCATTCCTTCCAGAGAATACCCAGGGCTGATCTCCTTCAGAATGGACTGGTTGGATCTCCTTGTAGTCCAAGGGACTCTCAAAAGAGTCTTCTCCAACACCACGGTTCAAAAGCATCAATTCTTCAGAGCTCAGCCTTCTTCACAGTCCAACTCTCATATCCATGCATGACCACTGGAAAAACCATAGCCTTGACCAGACGGACCTTTGTTGGCAAAGTAATGTCTCTGCTTTTCAATATGCTATTTAGGTTGGTCATAACTTTCCTTCCAAGTAAGCATCTTTTAATTTCATGACTTCAGTAATCATCTGCAGTGATTTGGGAGCCCCAAAATATTAAGTCTGACACTGTTTCCACCTCTGCTGTTACTAGCAGGTAATAAAGTAACTCTTTGTAAGGGGGTTGTGAGATTCAGTGTCTACTGCATGCTAAATGCTTAATAGATGTTAGGTGTGATGATGGTTATTAATACTTTACTGTCAAGTTAAGTGACTTTTTACTAGCTTTTGAGCTTGACCTTCTATCTGTGTTTGTTGTTTAGTTGCTAAGTCAACTGACTGGCTCTACTGCAACCCCTTGGACTGCTGCCCACCAGGCTCCTCTGTCCATGGGATTTCCCAGGCAAAAATTCTGGAGTGGTTGCCGTTTTCTTCTCCAGGGGATCTCCCTGACCCAGGTATTGAACACAGGTTTCCTGCATTACAGGTGGATTCTTTACCACTGAGCCATCTAGGAAGCCCCAGTAGTATTCTCTTTTACACAAAAATGTTACAGGAAGGGGGACTCCTAGGGCTGGAAAGGGGGATCTTGTCTAACACTCAGAAATGAATTGTCCGAGGAGACCTATGTTCTTTCAAAGTAAGAGACTTTATTGGGAAAGGGTGCCGGGGTGGGGATCAGGGGATGCGAACCCAGAAGAACAGCTCTGCCAAGTCTCAGGTTTTATGGTGATGGAATTAACTTCCTGTTTGTCTTTGGCCACTAATTCTGTCTTAGAGTCCTTTCTGGATGTGCAGGCATTATTCAGCCACGATGGATGCCAGCAAGAAGGATTCTGGGAGGTGGTAGGACACGTGGTGTCTCCTTTTGACCTTTCTCTAATTCTTCTGGTTGGTGGGGGCTTGTTAGTTCCCTGTTCCTTACCAGGACCTCTTGTCATAAAATATTCACTCAAATGGTTACTACAGTGCCTGGCCAGGGTGGGTGGTTTCAGTCAATGTTTCCCCTAATAAAAAGGATAAAATTTTTCTGTAATATTGAGACCAAACAGGAATCTGTGGGGCCATCCTGGGCACACAAGCCTTTGTAGGAACTAGGCTTCCTTTAGCCTCCTTGACCCTCCCTGAATTCCAAAGGGTAGATTCAAATCAGGGAAGGGAGGGACTGTGGAAACAAGAGAAGAGCAGTCTAGAAACAATTATGCAGTTTTGGGGTAAGGTCTTGGTTCCTCCTCAAGGACTATGCATACAGTATCTTTGAGTTCTCTGGCAGGAACTAAGTCCCTCCCCTGCCATCCCTCCCACCCCCCAACAACTTCAGCCTAGGCATAAGATTCTTGGAGCACCACCCTGTTGCCACCAACCGACCAGAAGGGAGTCACACACCCTGCAGCCCTCACCCCAAATTTTGTCATAAAAAACTTCCCCAGACCATCAGGGAGTTTGGGGTTTTTGAGCACCATCTACCTGTTCTCCTTGCTTGTCCCTGCAGTAAACCTTTCTCTGCTCTAGATTCCCACGTTTTGAGTTGTTTGGCCTCACTGTGCATTGGGCATGCAAACTTGTGTTCTCCTAACATATCTTTAGGGATGACCAGCACAATTTTATACTCTTGTATTTAGACATACAAGATGATGTAGGTAATATTGGAGATGACGCTGGGAAAGACTGAAGGCAGGAGAAGGGGATGACAGAGGATGATGAGATGGTTGGAAGGCATCACTTATTCGATAGACATGAGTGTGAGCAAGCTCCAGGAGTTGGTGAGGGACAGGGAAGCCTGGCATGCTGCAGTCCATGGGGTCGCAAAGAGTTGGATGTGACTGAGTGACTGAACTGATTGAGACTCAGGGCAAGAGAGAGACAGAGTCACTGAGTCAAACCCTTGTGGAAGTTTGAATTACTTTTAAGGGGCATTTCTTCTCGGTTTCCTGGGTTTCCTTTGGCCAGTGATTTTGATTCGTCTGATTCACAATCCATATTTCGTGTATCTCAGGATCCTCCCGTGTGCCCAAGCATCTCTTAGCCAAGATGGACTTTACAGAAAAGGCATATGGGTAGAGAACATCCCTTGACATAATTCCTCTTTGACCTCCAAGGAACCTTTTTTGCACATGAGTGGTCAGGNCTGCAGGGCATGCGGTGGGAACCAAACCAAGAATCTACACTGGTCTGCTTGCTGATGGACCTGGCCGTGGGCTCCGGCCAGCTCTGCGTGTGAAACCAGGTTCAAAGCCCGGTGCCCCAGGGCCCAGGGAAGAGGCTGGGCTGCCTCACTTTTCTGAGTCTAAAACTGGGATGACGACCCAGGGCTTTTGGTGACAGAGTTTGCGTCTCTAAAGCACGTGTTCCAGCTTTCTTGCGTGTTTAGCTTGGGTTTTGTGAGTGCATTGCTCTCTACCCTGTGAAATCACGTGGACAACCCTCTGCTTTGTAACTGGACTTGTATTATCTCTTTTTTCTGTTATCACCCATTTCATATTAGCTGTATGGTTAGTCAGCTTATAATTCAATGAACCATGACTGATTTTAGCAGCCTGTGAAGCGGCCTGTGAAGTAACTAGTCCATTTTGTGGTCTTTTGAAACACTGTTTTTATAATTTGCATCATTGGCTAATTAGTTGATATTTAAAATTCTTCGAGGATTTCTCTGTGGTTTCATGCTNCGGCATCTACCTCCTGACTCAAGAGGTTAAGATCATGGGTTTTGGAGTTACACACGCACAGGTTTGAATATTGGCTCTTTTAACTTTTTCAGTGTGTACCTAGGCAAAACAGTTACCTCATCTCTAAATGGGATGCCAGTTGATCTGCCTCATACACAGTTGAAAAATTAAGCAAAATATAGTCAAAGCTTTGGTTTTTCCAGCAGTCCTGTACCGATGTGAGAGTTGGACCATAAAGAAGACTGTGCGCTGAAGAACTGATGCTTTTGAGAGTTCCCTGGACAGCAAGGAGATCAAACCAGTCAATCCTAAAGGAACTCAACCCTGAATATTTACTGGAAGCTGATGCTGAAGCCACCTGATGTGAAGAGCTGACTCACTGGAATAGACCTTGATACTGGGAAAGATTAAGGGCAGAAGGAGAAGGGGGCAACAGAGATGAGATAGCATCACCTACCCAATCGACAGGAATCTGAGCAAATTCCAGGAGATAGTGAAGGACAGGAAAGCCTGGTGTGCTGCAGTCCATGGGGTCGCAAGGAGTCAGCACAACTGAGCAACTGAACAGCAAAAAGGAAATGTTTACTAATGCTTTGCATATAAATATTAACTATTATTTTTCAAAGGCAAATGGAAGACCAGAGGCCAATTTAATTGTCTCTCAAAGAGTAAGTTATTTCTTCCACACCAAATCCAAGGTCTGACAAGGACAAGCGTGTCCACTGGCATACCATTCTATAACAATACAACGAACACAACTAGATGCTAAGAGCTGTGACTTCTACCAAACACACGTCACTGTTTCCCCTCATTAGCCAAATCAACCACTAGGACCTATCCTGTGTGCTCAGTTGTGTCCCACTCTTTGTGACCCCATGGGCTGTAACTCGCCAGGCTCCTCTGTCCATGAGAATTCTTCAGGCAGAAACACTGGAGTGGGTTGCCATGTTCTCCTCCAGGAGATCTCCCCAACCCAGGGATCGAACCGAGGTCTCCCGCACCGCAGGCTGATCCTTGACCGTCTGAGGCACCAGGGAAGCCCACGACTTATCTTACGGTTACTGAAATGTCGGTTTCCAGCAGTCTGCAACCTTACTCGTCACGTGACGGGCCCCAATCCCTTCTTTCCCTGCCATTGCGTCAGCCAGAAGTAGAGCCGCCTTCCCAGGAACCAACTAAGAAGCTGATACGTACTCCAGTTGACTGGCATGTGGCTTGACCAATAACGTCTCAGAAGGCAAGGCGCGGCGAGGCACTTTCCCCCGCGCTCTCTGGTTGGACGGGGCGGTGCGTGCTGCAGCCTGCCGCGGCTTGAGGCCCGTGCCACTGCGCGTCTGTGGGAACAGGTAACCGAGGGTTCCGGGCAGTGGGCTCTGAGGGAGAAGTCAGGAACTGCAACCCCGGGAGAAGCAGACTGGACTGAGAGAGTTCTGCCGCGCCGAGATAGCGGCTGGGCCCGGCGTCTGGTCCCTGGGCCAGGTCCTGTGAGGCCTCTGGTACCGGGGCCCGGGCCGGAACCGAGGCTGAGGCCGCCGCTGGGCGACCCTGCCGCCGGGAAGTGGCTTTTTGTCAGACCCCTGGAACGCTGGGGTGACTTTGGCCTTGGGTGGCCTTGCTGAGGACCGAGACCCCGGAGGGATCATCGTGGTCGCCGACTACCGATCCCAGGAGGAGGTTTTATATGCCCTGGTTTTAATCCCCTAGGGGCGGGCGGGGTTGCCCGGTAGCGTGGTCAGGACGGGTAGGATCCGGCTGTGTGAGTCGTTCCCTCAGTTGTCCGCGCCCGCCCCCCAGTTCTTGATGGTAACTAAATAACTGATTCTAGTCCAGGCCCTTCTGGAGGCACTTGCCATGCTCGGTCACATTCAGCGATTACTTTCTGTCAGTCTGTTTCCGCTGTGCTTTAAGTTCATCCGCAATTAGCTCTTAAAGGATTCCTATAGCATGAAATACTTAGCAACCACTGTACTGGATGCTGAGAACATTCCTGTAGTGAAGAGCAAAACCTCCAGTCATGATTCCCACTGGGCTGGAACTTACAGCCTCTTGAGGAGATGGACATCAAGCCCTCAAATGCATGTGGAAATTATGGCAGAAGGCACCTGGGGCTCTGAAACTAAGACGGAAAATCTGATCAAGAAGGAGAGGCCTTCCTTAAATAAATCTCTTTGAAGTTGAGATACCAACAGTGAGAAATTAGGAAAAAGCAAAGAGGGGAATAGGGTAATCAGCTTACTTGGTAAGTGAAGAGCATATTAGGAAGGTCCAGTGGGTGGAACATTAAACCCAGAGGCTGCAGCTCCTGCTGGGGTATGGAATCTGGTCTCCTCTGTGCTACCTCTGTATCCAGTGTAACCTTTCTGTATATTTATATTGAATAAGTGAATGAGTTGTGGTGATACAGCCTTTAATAGTCCCAGCCTCCATAGAGCTTTACATCAATGTATTGGCTCCTTTTCTATCATACTGCAGTTCTGGGTATGACTATCTCCCCATTAAGGGTGTAGACTCTCATTCATCTTGGTTCCCGGCATATAGTATGGATTCAGTATGTTGAAAGAATAAGCAGAGATGGAAAATCCATATGTCATTTGGAATGGAACTGTTCGTTTTTCTCTGGCACATTTAGAGGAGCAACGAACATTGTGCAACAGCTCTGATGCTGTTGCTCCGTTGGAGTTAGCACCCTGCGTTCATTGTTGCCACCATTATTAAGACGCATTGAGCCATGTTGAGGAGGGTCGAGGAGGAATGTGGTGTGACAGAGTTTCTAGAAACTAGCCTTGACTCCTTGGCATCAACAGAAAGTCCTCAGCTATGGAAATTTTAGTCAGTTCTTTGACTCAAAGGTCTTTTTGTTTGAATAATGGGTTGACTGAGTTGTGAATAAATCAATTGGAATTGTGATTAGACAAAATGCCTTTCTTTGTTGTATCTTCCTCCTAAGAAGGAAGAAAACTTTGAGGTAAGGGATGTAAAGTAATAGTATCCAGTTTGTTCCAGTTTACCAGTTGCTTCCAAATACAGGAGGCGTTTTGAACCACACACCCCAGATGTAGGCAGGATAGGTACTACTGTTTTATAAGAAGGGAAACAAGTGTAGGACAAAGTGACTTTAAAGGTTAGAGCTAAGTCTAAGGTTAGAGACATTTTAGATAATATTGTGAATGAGATGGCTCCTTATTTTTCCAGACAGCCGGAGCTGTATGGCAGTACAGCCCCACGCCACTGTTCTCACCTGCCTGTCAGAGAAGCCATGTAATATACATGAAAGAGATTGGAAACTGTAAATCTGTTTTAGTTCCTGATTTCCCTCTTTTCTGAGTCCCTTTGTCTTTCACAGATTCTGAGCTCTGCCTCCTTACTGCAGCTACAGCGTCCTCACTCCCAGCAGTCTTAACAGCTGGGAGCACAGCGGTTTACCTGTTGGGTTCTGGAACTAAGTTGAGACAGGTATATTCCTGCTACTTGCAGGTAGTCTCTTTTACAGATAAGTCCATCTCCAGGTCCGTTGTTGCTGGCAACAGCCTCCCCAAGATGGTCAGGCCAAACCTGGAGGCTCTGGCTTTGGGGATAGTGAAACTTGGCACAGTTCTAGACATGTGGGTGAAGACAGAGCTGGAAGGGTCCTATCTAGTACAGGCCTCTTGATGGTGAAGTAAAGTAGCTCCCTTAAAGACTTGGAGATTGGACTGGAACCCAGGTCTTCTCCTGAGCCTCCCCTATCCCCAGTGGACTTTGCTGCTAGACCATGAGGTTTTATTCTCATTTCCTAATTCCTGACCTAGGGCTTGGCACAGTGGGTGCTCCATACATTTTTGCAGTGAATAAATGTCTGAAGAAACCACCTCCTTTCCACCTAATGTGTTGGTGTATTGAACTTGAGGTTGGCCCTGGAAGGAAGAGCGTGTGCAGTTGTCTGCTAGTGCAGCACGTTTTGCTTCGATGATAATTTTACCTTTGGACATTACAACATAGAGGCTTTAGGATCACACAGCTTACCCATGTCCTGCTTTGACTTGGCCTGAGAAGCTAGGAGTCTTGTGTAATGCTTACTTATCTCTTAGTTTCACTTCCACTCATTTCTTTCATTTTTTCCTTTGGTTAGTTCCCTAGGGTTATTTTCAAGATGGACTCAACCCTAACAGCAGGTGAAATCCGGCAGCGTTTTATAGATTTCTTCAAGAGAAATGAACACACCTATGTTCACTCATCTGCCACCATCCCTTTGGACGATCCCACTTTGCTCTTTGCCAACGCAGGCATGAACCAGGTAAGGTTGTTTTCCCCTTCCCCTTGCCTTTTTGTCCACGTAGGAGGCAGCAAAGCAACCCTGAAGCCCTACAAAATCCCAATTCTGTCACTTACTGTGTAGTCCTTATGTTGTTGAACTTCCATTTCTTTGTGTGTGAAAAGAGAAATAATAGTGCCTGTCTTTAGGTTGCAATGAGGAGAAAATAAAGTAATGCTTTAAAAGTGTTTACCACAGGGACTTTACCTACCTGATGGTCCAGTGGTTTAGACTCCACACTTCCGCTGCAAGGGGCTCAGGTGAGGCCAAAAAAAAAAAGNAGTAATAATTTCTAGTGTTTCTCTAGTAAATCTTGAATAGCTTATTTAACTTCTGTGGTCAAAAAAAAAAAAATTCTGTTTCCAGTCACATGTTCTCTAAATCTTCATGTCACTTACATGTTTGCCATCATTTTTGCTTCCTTGTATTTGCCTACACGGATGCTTGAAATGTTAGCTTCAAAGTCACAATAAATCTGGTTTCTCTTTATTTCTTTGCATGCATCTATCAGCCTAGTGATTTAAGAAAGCAGCGTTGAAAGGTAAACCATTTAGTAATTTAGCAGGCCGTTGGTCCGCTGTGAAGTACTGAAGAATCCTTATGGTTTTCGTGAATGAACACTGTGTGGTTATGTCCTGGTGAATCATTGATGTTTTAATGGAAGTAATGAAACTCACCCACAACTGAAAATGTGCTGCTGGTTCTGTTGGAAATAGGTCGTCCNGTGAAGTACTGAAGAATCCTTATGGTTTTCGTGAATGAACACTGTGTGGTTATGTCCTGGTGAATCATTGATGTTTTAATGGAAGTAATGAAACTCACCCACAACTGAAAATGTGCTGCTGGTTCTGTTGGAAATAGGTCGTCCGTTGGGACAATTGTAACAGTTTGCCTTTCTCCCACTTGTTTGCCTTCTGATCATCTCATGCTTGTTTATAATAGATACAGTATTATTTATTATTTTTAAAATTTTCTTTACTTATTTTTTTGGCCATTCTGCACAGCTTATGGGATCTTAGTTCCCCAGCCAGGGATCAGACCAGTGTCCTGGCAGTGAACGTGCCAAGTCTTAACCTCTGGACCACCATGGAATTTCTGCTTAGTGTTTCCTTATAAGAAATGACTGGATCAGAGCTGTAGATGTTAGATTTGTGGGAAGCCAATTTAATGATGGTGGGTAGCAGTGTGCAGGAGACTCTGTGTGCCAGGCATGTGCTTTCTGAGTCTGTCATCTCATCCCCAGGTGAGGTCCAGGCTGCTGCTATCCCCGTTCAGCAGACATGGACACAGAGGCTTAGCGAGGCGGGCACCCTGCCCAGGCTCTTACACCCAGTAGTGCGGTGCGGACTGGTCTTTTAAGAGCCTGGACACTTAACTGTGGTGCCGTCCAGCCCGCTTTCCTCCAAAGGCTCTCGTGTCCATCACAGCATCCCTGATGGAGGGAGCATCAGGAGGGAGCTCGCTGCCTCTCCCCTCGGGTCACTTGGATGAGCCCCTGTTGTTGGAGTCCAGTGCCCCAAGGGCTGGCCTTCCTGTCCCTCTCCTGCTCCCCCTCCCCTCTGCTGACCGAGCACTCCTGGGCCTTCCTGCAGGACTGGGGCGGCCGCGCTCCAGTTGAGGCAGCTCAGTGCCCGGGAGCCCTTCTTCTGGGCACAGCAGAGCAGTGCCGTCCCCCGGGGTTGGTGACCTGGGTGTGCCGCTCGCCCGCTCTGTGGCCTGCTTTGCCCTCCTGTTAAGTGGACATGGTGCTGGCCATCCTGACCACGTGGGCACCAGTGTGGCAGCTCCCATCCTGGTGGAGGGTGGCCAGGCTGCAGACCCAGAGGTCTTCCTCAGGAGGAGGCCCGGGTGAAGGGGCTGCCGTGGTCCCTGACCTTGAGGCAGGTGTTTGTCTCCACTGAGTCCATAGTCAACCCAGGTGTGTCACTTCCCTGCTCTGTTCGTTGTTTTCTGATTTTTAGAAATGCTTATTTGAACTTGAATTTGAGATTGATCCCTGTTCAGTTCCATGTGGATCATTTCTGGCCTTTGTAGCCTTCTGTTGTCTGAGGGTTCTTGTTAGAGCTCAGGGGAGGGCGCCCAGTTTATGCAGCTGCTGTTCAACGAGTTCAGCTGTATTTTGCAGTAAGTCACTTTGTTGTCACCAAGCTGCTGTGGAACTGCACGGGACCACTGAAAAGGCACAGGCCAGTTGGTTCAAACAACGCACTGATTGTTTTTAAAAATACATACCACGCATGTCTCCTAAAACGTCCCCTGGCTTAACCACACACCCAGATGTATCAGTGAGACCTGTCTGGACCCTGAGGGATTAATCTGCTTTCCACACTGTCTTTCGTGTCCTCATACCCAGGACCAGCAGAAAAGCTGGGAGTCCAGGAGAGATCAACTTCTTTCTGTTTTTTTCGATCAGTTTATTTGTTAATTGAAAGATAATTGCTTTACAGAATTTCCTTTTCTGTCAAAGCTCAACATGAATCAGCCATAGGCACCCATATATCTCCTCCCTTTTGAACCTCCGACCCCTCTAGGGTGATACAAGATCATCTGTTAGTGAAGACCTGGGGGTGCTTTATGGAAATCACTGAGCAAGTGACACTGGAACTGCCTGTAAGCACTTCAGTGGGTAGCCCCCAGTCTGTCTGTTACTGAGAAATACGATCCAGGCGCATGGTGTTCGCGTGGAGGGGTACCTTAGGTACCTTTTGTGTGTTTCTCTTGTTGTCATGGGTTCCAGTAACCTGCATCATCTCTACAGATGATCTTGGGTGGTGGCACAAGCTGTATCTTTTTCTCCTTCGAACAGAAAGGTCTGGACGACTTTGCTGAGAGGTTTCTTACTCTAGCTGTGGTGCTTCTGAGCAGCATCTGGCGATGAGCACAGTCCTTTCACCAGGGCAGTTCATGCCATCCAGGGTTCACGGGGCCGGTGTCGCTCTGCTGTCCTGCCGGGCAGGGCCACCTGGTCGCTGGATTCCAGGGAGGCTCCCATCCAGGGTCTCTGCCCTCAGTCAGATGCTCTCACTGCCCCATAGCCCCGCTTCTCTTGAACAAGACAGTCCTTTAAGGTGGCATTAAGCGAGAACAAGGGTTTTTTTTTGTAGTTGTGGGAAAGCATAGCGAATAGATTTCCAAATAAGCTTCTGGTTATAATGTAAAGCCTGTGTGATTGCTATTTTCAAAACAGTCTAATGTTAGCCAATTTTACACTCACCTCACTCCCTCAGCTGCCAGATTTACGGGAATCCGAAACCTCGACTCCTGCCTCTCCGCGGTCCCTTCGGCTGGACCGCCTGCACACGGGGTCGCTGCGCTCAGCCACGCACGAGGACATCAGGGGCGCCCACAAGTAAGCGGCCTGTGTGCGTGTCGTCAGTTTCAGGAGCCCTGCACCTCTTGTCTTGAAAGAGTTGCGAGGACGATTTTAAAGGAATACCATTGGGTTCAGTGCCTGTGTTTAGCGGTGAACTTCAGGTGCTGGGGAAGAAGAGCTCCGTGACCTCAGTGATTTTAGAAAATGTCCTTCTCTACAGATTGACTCCTGTGGGAGCTTTCTTCCTGCTCTTGATAGAAGTCTACCCGGCCTGGGGCACGTTCCTGACGATGACGGCCCCGTGCCTCTCGGGTTCCCTCTTGAGGGTCCCTCCCTTTTCCTCAGGGGTCTCGTCTCAGGAGACTGTGTCCCCTCCTGTGATTGACACTGTCCTCATTCAGACCACCACCTGAGCTCCTGTCCTGAGCTAGGCAGCATGCGATGGAGGGCACGTGTGGTCACCTGACCAGCAGCCCTGCATGGTGACCATCGCTCTCCTGCCATGGCCAGGGATGGTCACCCTACAGGAGGCGGGGGGAACCGCCCAGAGCAGGGGAGTTCGCCTTCTCCTGGAGCGTCGTCACCTGCCGAGCAGCGACCCTGAGGGAGCTGGCCTGGAGTCAAGCCCTCCTCGGGGGAGAGCTCGAGGCAGAGAATCTCAGCTTCCGGGGCAATGTCTGTGTCCGGGAGCCTGCATTGCTCGTGTGGAGTGTGTTTGGTGAAGGAGACTCCACTGTCTGCTGCCAGGTTGAGGTGCGGGTGTTGCTGGGGGCCCGTTTCTTTCAGTAGCTCTTGTGGAGGGGTGTGTATTTGCACGAGGGTACCAGTTAAAGGTGGTTTTCTCTCCCCAAAGCTCGACAGGCTCTGAGGACAGCCCCGAGAACAACACCAGCAGCAGCAGCAGCAGCAGGCAGGACTCACTGCACAAAGCCCCAAGGAAGAAGGGCATCAAGTCCTCCATCAGTTCCTTCTTTCACAAGAAGGAAAAGGGCCGGCCTGAGCACCCCAGCAAGGAGGCGTTAGGACCAGGTGGGTGCGTCACCGTTCAGAGGGAGGAGGGCCTGCAGGCATGTCCCTTCTGTGTCTCCCCCATTGTCCCCACGAGGCGACTGTCACTCACGCTGGGGGTCCTCCTGGGAGCAGGAGCGGAGGAGGCGTCTGTCTACTCAGTGAGTCTGAGATGATCGGATGAGTTAGTGAGTTGATAGGTGGATGGATGGATGGATGGATTAGTGAGTGGATGGATGGATGAAGAGATGGATGGCTGGATGGGTGGATGAACGGAGCATGGAATGAATACAGGAGATGATTGTACTCCAATGTTAGAAACATATTCTAC
>SJYV01021317.1:927030-958313 GCA_006410875.1 Neotragus pygmaeus
GTCATAAGTTTACAAAAATATAAGAAACATTAAATCCTAAAATATTTTCTGTATGGTATTTATGAATTTTTCACTAATTAAAAACCCTGTAATAAAATATCTTCGGGTCCATGTAACAAGTATTAACAGAGTCAAGATTGCGTGGAGTTCAAAATGTAATCTTTGTCGTATACTGGACGCTGTATAATCATCTGGAAAATTAGTGCAGGTAAACTGGAAACAAACACACAAATGAGTCAGTCCTGGGATGGCGGCTGGTGCCCGAGCCCCTGCCCCTCCAGACACCCGTCCACCCCATTTGGGGCTTCAGCTGCTTTGAGAATTCAGAGAAGCATGGAGGACCAAGCAGATCAAGGAGAGAACTCTGTGGCTGACTTTTATTCTGACGTATAGCTGAAAGCTGATGGTAAAAATAAAAGCACAATCCAGCTTTCTACTGAGACGTGACCAGGACAGAGCAGACAGCCTCCTGCCCTCAGAGCAGCTCGAGCAGGGCTGGGCCCCCGGGCCGGACCCACCAGAGGCCCACCCAGAGCGGCACCTGCAAGGGAGGGTGGCCCCTCAGAGGCGGCCGAGCCCCAGATGCTGGTGCACCTCTGTGTGAAACGCTGGCCTCCGCGCGGAGAGGCCCAGGGCAGGGCAGCCTCGTGAACCCTGACTCTGGGCCCTGCTCCCTCCGAGAACGAGCACGCAGGGCGTGGCCGGCAGCGCCGCTGCTGTGGGCGGGGCACCCGTGCCCACGGACGCGAGGGAGCCTCGGCCGTGCTCTCACCCGGTGGCAGCGGGGCGCCAGGGTCACGTTCTCTGCTGCTGAGGGCTCTCCCGGGCCGGCCTCCGGAGACCCGCTGACCCTCCACTCCCGGGGCCTGGGTTGCGTGCCCCCTAAGGACCTGGCGAAGCTCAGCAGGAGCAAGTCCTGGCTGTAGCGGAATCCAGCCTCTGCGTTCCCACCACGCTGCCCCGTCCCACGAGTGCAGGAGGAAGCGAGCACACACAGTGCGGTTCGTTGTGCAACGTCACACGGGGCATGAGGAGACACACACTCACACCCACAGCAGCGCCCATTCCTGAGGGCCTGGGGAAACTTCTTGAAGGTGGGTGAGCCAGAGAGAGCGAGCCAGGGGGCTGCCACGTGGTGGTCCCTGCCACTCGGGGGCGGGGTGGGGGGCGGTGGTAAGGCGGTCAACTAGAGGAGCAATGGCACTCTCAGTGACAGAAACGCCATCATGGGGGCAGCTGCTACCGGTGAGCANGTGAGCCAGAGAGAGCGAGCCAGGGGGCTGCCACGTGGTGGTCCCTGCCACTCGGGGGCGGGGTGGGGGGCGGTGGTAAGGCGGTCAACTAGAGGAGCAATGGCACTCTCAGTGACAGAAACGCCATCATGGGGGCAGCTGCTACCGGTGAGCAGCAGCCAGTTTCTCCTTAGACCTCTGGATTCACAGAGCTCCAGATTCACAGATTCCACACAGTCCATTGTTAATCAAGTTTAAACTTACCTCATTCCTTCAGGTGCCAGCTTTACGGGAAGAGGTAAGAGATGACAAGACCACCATCAAATGTGAAACCTCCAGATCAGATGAGATCAGGGGTGTTCTGGGTGGTATGGCCATAGAAGGAGGCAGCTGCCGCCGGGCGCCCTAAGAGCCCTGCGCTGCGCCTCCCTTTCGCTCTGACCTGCCGGTCAGGCCAGCCGGCCGCATCTGTCCACCGGGGGCACGCGCTGGCCCGGAGCCGCACGACCCGCGACCCGGACTCCGGTCTGCCGATGCCCCCACGCCCCCGAACCCTGCCACCCCTCGGCCAGCAACAACCGGGCTGGGCCAGGGGGCCCGGAGGGCTTCGGGGAGCCCCAGCGGCCAACCGGGCGCGCCTGCATGCGGGACCTTGGGGGTGGGCCGAGCGGCGCGGAGGTCTGGGCGCCCTCCCACCCTGGGCCTCTCCAGGCCCGGCCCCGCTGGGTGAGAGGGGCCTCCCCCGATCCCGTTTGCTGCGCGGGGCCACGCGACCCTGGAGGTGTCTGGCTTCTGGCCCGGCCGCCGCCCGCCCACCCCCAGACCCCCCCACGGCCCAAGGGCCTCGGAGCCTCCTGCGGGCCTAGGCGCAGCCCAGCCGGGGCCCTGGGCACCCATCCGGCGCAGCATCTGCCCGGTGCCCAGACCCACGGGGAGCCACGGAGGTGCGGTCGACCGGAGCTCCTCAGCCCCGCCCCTTTGCCCTCCCGACGCCACAGCCCATTGCCCCCAGGCCGCCCGCCAAGCACACCACCTTCCTGGCAGAGCGGACGAGCCACGGGCAGGCACACCGACAGATGCACAATCGCCGGGAGACAGCCGGCCGGCACACGCTCTTCAGCCAGAGCCAGAGGCCCCATGAGCGGCCGGGGCCAGAGGAGCGGACCGGCGGCCGGCTGTCGGGAGAGACAGAGGCAGAAAGAGACGAAGCTTCCGAGACAAACTCCAAGACGGCCAGAGGGAGATGCAGACAGATAGACACGACACGACACGCGCACACACACACTTGCGTGTGGGCCTCGGAAATACTTCTGTTCTTAGTTGCTCAGCTCTGCCCAACTTTCATCAACCCATGGACTGTGGCCCGTCAGGCTCCTCTGTCCGTGGCATTTCCCTGGCAAGAAACCTGGAGTGGGTTGCCATTGCCTTCTCCAGGGCACCTTCCCGACCCAGGGATCAAACCCGAGTCTCCTGCAGGCAGATGCCTTCCCATCCGAGCCAGGAGCCTGCTCATTCCGTAGTCCAAATACAGAGAAAAGACTTAGTGTTCTACTAAGTGGAAAGGNCATGCATTGGAGAAGGAAATGGCAACCCACTCCAGTGTTCTTGCCTGGAGAATACCAGGGACGGGGGAGTCTGGTGGGCTGTCGTCTGTGGGGTCACACAGAGTTGGACACTACTGAAGTGACTTAGCAGCAGCAGCCATTTCCTATTTTAGGGTGTGAATTGGGAGGTAGAGCTGCCTGGGAGTAATTATCTTTTGCTACATCCATTGTTTTCTTAGTAGGTTTACTTGATCATTCTATTGTTGAAGGCCAACATGAAGAGGCATAGGGAGGTGACTTTAAATGATATGCACCTTTTTTAAAAACACTGTCATAATTGTCCACATTTATGAAAATGAAGGAACATTTGCAAAGAAATTTGTTTAATTCTGTGCATATTCAGCATAAGCATTTTCACTTTTATATGTTTCTTTATCAGCTTTATCTAGATATTTGCATATTTTCACTTAGTTGTGATCATAACATGTGTGTTTTATATTCTGTTGTAGTGACTCTTGAATCACATTGTGCTTCTTTAGCAGGATTTGATGCAGGCTTGGCATTAGTAATTGCCAAAGAGTGAGCTCTCTTTCTAGAAATGCGTAAGGATCTCCTTTGCTCAGGGATGCAAGTCTGTGCAGAATCCTGTCGCTGGCTATAACTGGGCCTTTCTTCCCGCTCTGTGCAGGCTGGATGACAGCAGAATCCTCCCCGGCAACATGAAGGATAACTTCTGGGAGATGGGTGACACGGGCCCATGTGGTCCCTGCAGTGAGATCCACTATGACCGCATTGGTGGTCGGGATGCAGCACACCTCGTCAACCAGGATGACCCCAACGTGCTGGAGATCTGGAACCTTGTGTTCATCCAGTATAACAGGTTGCCTCGGGGTCCTGAACTGTTCCTGTTAAGAGCAGCAGCTTTCCTCAAGCTGAGTAGTGCAAGAGGAACTCAGAGCACATGGTTGTCTTCTCATCCCGTCTTTGGGGCCAGTGGGCCAGTGCTAAAGGCATAATTTGTTATAACTTGAACTGTTGTTCTAAAGCTCATTTCCTTGAAGCTTGCCTCACTCTGTAATGGATCCCAGATTATTTCTTCCCTTTTCCTCTTCACTCCCTTCTTCCTACCACAATAGGCAGAAGCCAGTGGCAATCACAGCCTACAAACAGCTAAGTGAGTTTTACCCAGCAGGCAGAGGTGGCAGCTGGAGTCCATGTTTCAACTTCCTCTTTCTGGATCTTGCAGGGAAACCGATGGCATTCTGAAACCTCTTCCCAAGAAAAGCATTGACACAGGGATGGGCCTGGAGCGACTGGTGTCCGTGCTGCAGAATAAGATGTCCAACTATGACACTGACCTTTTCGTCCCTTATTTTGAAGCCATCCAGAAGGTACCAGTCCTATTGCAGACTTCTGTGGAGGTTTCCAGGCTGGCTGTTAGTTCTGTCAAAAATAAAACAATTGTATGCTTTGCCATGTGAGGGCACCTGTGACCATCTGCCAGCTTTATTGTTAATGTTAATAACACAGTGTTCTGAAGAAGCACAAGGCATTGTGATTTATTGAGTGTGGGGGCCTGGTTAGAGGTTCTTCACTCTTGCCCCTGTCGCCTTCTGTGGGATTACAGGATTTGGCGAGATGCTCACCCTTTGTTCTTATCCGCCCCCCGCCCCCAAGTCCTCTGGAACCTTCTAGGGTAAGGCAGCACCAGAAGGGCCGCTTCCCAGTGAGCTGCCTCCTGGTTTTTACCTGCAGGGCACAGGTGCTCGGCCGTACACTGGGAAAGTGGGTGCAGAGGACGCTGACGGGATTGACATGGCCTACCGAGTGCTGGCTGACCACGCTCGGACCATCACTGTGGCCCTGTCCGATGGCGGCCGACCTGACAATACGGGGCGGGGGTAAGTGCGTTACACATGGTGCAGCGATAGGACTGACACTGAGTTTTTGGCTCTGTGGAACTTAAAGCCACACTTCATTATTGCTTTATCTGTCATCTAGGTAGTTGGAGGGATTTTTTTTTTTTTCCTTTTTTAGGAATAGAGGGAGTTTCAGCTCACTTTGAGCAGAGTTCACTATATTAAATATTTACTGCCAAGTACAAGTTGATAAGGATTGTATTTAAGGTTGCCCAATAAGATATTGACAGGGGCAGGGTAGATACTAATTAACACGAGGCATCTTGATTATTGACAGGCAGGACCTGGTATTGTGGGCATCAAGTTGGCCATCTGGTCTGTACTTCCTGCCTCCATCTCGGGTTCAGCAGAACAAGGCTGGAAGATAAACCAAGGTTACCCTTGATGTGTATTTGTGGATATGTAGTAACATCTATAAAACATGAGTTTTATGCTGGAATTAATGTTCATGACCTTGGGGGAATGCAAAAAAAAAAAAAGCCTTAGGAGAGTCTCTCAAAGAGTAAACCTTTTGATAGAGTTCTAAAGGCCCTCTACAAAATGCTTGACTGGGAATGCTGTCTAGCAGGGTCTTGGGTTCTGCCTCTTACAACAGGTATGTGTTGAGACGGATTCTCCGCCGGGCTGTTCGATACTCTCATGAGAAACTCAACGCCAGCAGGGGTTTCTTTGCTACATTAGTAGACGTTGTTGTGCAGTCTCTGGTAGGTGTATTTCCTGCTCACCTCTTCTGTAGTAAAGTGCATACCTTAATTGGGGTAGGGTGGGCAATGTCACACTGTTAATGAGAATTTTTAGAAGAGTCATGGTATAATCCTTGTCTTTATTGGCCTCAAACCTGTGTTTCCCATTTGCCAGGGAGATGCGTTTCCTGAGCTGAAGAAGGACCCAGATATGGTGAAGGACATCATTAATGAAGAAGAAGTGCAGTTTCTCAAGACGCTCAGCAGAGGGCGTCGTATCCTGGACAGGAAAATTCAGAGCCTGGGAGACAGCAAAACCATTCCTGGTAAGAACTGGTTTGTTACTTTCTTGATCAGGCTAGTTCATCTTCCTGGAAGAGGCAAGCCCTTTCTCACAGACTTGACTGTAGACTCTTGTGTCTCCAAAGGTTGAGCATAGCCTGGTTAGACTGCTTTGGTGTGAAATGGGGTTTAATAATAAGATTTTTAAAGTAATATATTATTGTGGCAAAGTATTCAAACAGTATAGAGGTAAAAAGTGAAAATCCTCTGACTCATTTTTCAGAAGTCACAGTTCTTTGGAATTTTGCATATAACTAACTTTTCTCAATTGAGGACTTTTCTCAATTTGCATACAGATATATATAGGGATGTGTGTGCTCACAAGTAAAAATGGAACAAACAGTATATAATGTTTTACAAGTTTATTTTTTATCTGACAGGAAAGTTAGTTCCAAAAGTTTTCACTCTTTATGGAAGTATAATGTACAGGGTGAAAGCCTGGTGTATTTCCCGCAAACCTAACACACTTGTGTTCAGATTAGGAGACAGAGCTTTGCCAGGGACTCTCTGTGCTTCTCCCAGGTTGACTGCAAAATATTTGATGGATTTTCTGATACAGAACCAAAACTGACTTGCATGGCTCTTGAATTCCTCCTGTCATTGCTACCTTCCTCCTGGGAAGGTAGCTTGCAGTGGAAGAGAGAGAGGCTGTTTCTATCATCTTTCAATCTTTTACAATTTATTTATTTTTCACGGGAGGACAGTTGTTCTACAGTGTTGTGCATCGGCCGTAAGCATACTTGTGCCCCCTGAACCTCCTCCCTCGTCCCTGTCACTCTTACCTGCCTCCTTGGTGCTGTGCAGGGGACACCGCTTGGCTCCTCTATGACACCTATGGGTTCCCTGTGGATCTCACTGCACTGATTGCTGAAGAGAAGGGGCTGGTGGTGGACATGGATGGCTTTGATGAGGAGAGGAAACTGGCCCAGGTAAAGTGTTTATGGTGTGAGCAGGAAACTCGGCGCCAAGCAAGGCAGGACTTGGCTGCAAAGCACGAGTTTCCTACCATTAAAGTTTTTGAAATTTCTGTTTTTCCCAAGACCAGTGAGTCTCAAGTGGGGGCGGTTTGGCAGTAATGTCTAAAGACATTTCTTGGGTTTCTCAGCTTGGGGGGCAAGTGCTGCTGCCACGAGTGGGTCGAGGCCAGGCATGCTACTCAACCTCCTTCAATGGACAGCCTCCCAGAGCAAGAGTTCCTGGATCCAAATGTCATGGTGCTGAGATCAGAAAAACTCTGTTTCAGAGCTTTACGTGGTGCATGGTTTAGCAATTTCGAGTCCTTCAGAGTTCTTTTTCTCTGACATTAAGGCAATTTGTGCTTATTTCTCTTGCTGGCAGCTGAAATCACAGGGCAAGGGAGCTGGTGGGGAGGACCTCATTATGCTGGACATTTATGCAATTGAAGAGCTCCGGGAAAAGGGTCTGGAGGCAACGGATGATTCCCCTAAGTACAGTTACCGTTCGGACTCCAGTGGGAACTATGGTATGTTCATTTGCTCATCTGGGGTGGTTTTCAAGCAATGCGTCTCAAAATTGGGAACCCAGAATATCCATGGTAGCCTCACCTGTAGCGCTCTGTGGTCATGTTGGGTAATTTTATTCTCAGAGAGGCCCTTCGTGATTAACTTTCTGTTTCTTTTATTTTGGAATAATTATAGATTGACAGGATGTTGTAAAAAAATAAATTTAACTTGAGATCTTGTACCTTATACCCAGTTTTCATTAATTATATTAATAACATCTTGTTAGGAAACAAGGAAAATGATACTGACTGATAAAATTCATAATGGCTGTTGAATTTTGCATCAGAACAGTAGTGTTCTGAAGTTAAGACTGTTCAAATACATAGGCCTACATTTTTGCTTTCTTCTTTTTTTAAAAAATATTTGTTTATATGTCAATGTTGAGTCTTAGTTGCAGCACTTCAGGTCTTTAGTTGCAGTCTTTAGCTGCAGCATATGAGTTCTTAGTTGTGGCATGGGAATCTGGTTCCTTGACCAGGGATTGAACCCGGGCCCCCTGCATTGGAAGTGTGGAGTCATAACTACTGAAGTGCCAGGGAAGTCCTATTTTTTCTTTTTTCACTCCAGCAGGGATTCCTAAATTATCCAAAGAAGCCCACAAAATGAATATATTCTTTATGAATTGACCTTGGAAAGGGAATTTATTACTACTGTTAAATTCTTGCTTATCAAGTTCAAAAGCTGCTTATCAGCTTTCTGTTCAGTAGCTCCCATTTTCCCAGAATTGTCCCAATGTTTCCTCACATCCTGGGAAATCCCTTGGTCCCAAGCAAACCAGATCAGTTGGTCACCCCTGAGTATTGTGTACAAAAAAAATCTTTAAGACCAAGGTAATCACGGTGGTGTGATCACTCACCTAGAGCCAGACATCCTAGAGTGTGAAATCAAGTGGGCCTTAGAAAGCATCACTACGAACAAAGCTAGTGGAGGTGATGGAATTCCAGTTGAGCTATTTCAAATTCTGAAAGATGCTGGGAAAGTGTTGCACTCAATTTGCCAGCAAATTTGGAAAACTCAGCAGTGGCCACAGGACTGGAAAAAGTCAGTTTTCATCCAGTCCCAAAGAAGGCAATGCCAAAGAATGCTCAAACTACCGCACAGTTCTAGTCATCTCACACCCTAGTAAAGTAATGCTCAAAATTCTGCAAGCCAGGCTTCAGCAATACGTGAACTGTGAACTTCCAGATGTTGAAGCTGGTTTTAGAAAAGGCGGAGGAACCAGAGATCCAATTGCCAACATCCGCTGGATCATGGAAAAAGCAAAAGAGTTCCAGAAAAACATCTATTTCTGCTTTATTGANTCTAGTCAAGGCTATGGTTTTTCCAGTATAGATGTGAGAGTTGGACTGTGAAGAAAGCTGAGCGCTGAAGAATTGATGCTTTTGAACTGTGATGTTGGAGAAGACTCTTGAGAATCCTTGGACTATAAGGAGATCCAACCAATTGTTCTGAAGATCAGCCCTGGGATTTCTTTGGAAGGACTGATGCTAAAGCTGAAACTCCAGTACTTTGGCCACCTCATGGGAAGAGTTGACTCACTGGAAAAGACTCTGATGCTGGGAGGGATTGGGGGCAGGAGGAGAAGGGGATGACAGAGGATGAGATGACTGGATGGCATCACTGACTCGATGGACGTGAGTCTGGGTGAACTCTGGGAGTTGGTGATGGACGGAGGCCTGGCGTGCTGCGATTCATGGGGTCGCAAAGAGTCAAACACGACTGAGCGACTGAACTGAACTGAACTGAGTATTGTGCTCTCCAATAGACCAGTATTTTAAGCCCTTTTGTGGAGTCTAATAGGCTGGCTTCCAACAGAACAGTAGGCAGTTAGGACCTCAGGAGAGTTTGAGAAATAGCATCCAGCACAGTCCAGCTGAGAATGTGAGAGTGAAATCATCTTCTGTGTCTTTCCCCTTGTGCACAGTGTTTGAGAGCACAGTGGCTACAGTGATGGCTCTGCGCCGGGACAAGATGTTCGTGGAAGAAGTGTCCACTGGCCAGGAGTGTGGAGTGGTGCTGGACAAGACCTGTTTCTACGCCGAGCAGGGGGGCCAGATCTACGACGAAGGGTACCTGGTGAAGGTCGACGACAGCAGCGAAGACGTGAGCCAGCAGTTCCTCCTCACTAGCTGGGGGGCGGGCGGCCGACCACAGCCTGCAACCCGACAGCCACTCTGGCGGCTGGGTGCCCCTGGTCCTGAGGGGCAGACACCACTGCTCTTTGGGCTGTCCTACGGCCAGTGTTTCTGAAGCCATGGACGCTGCTGCTTGCGCTGTGTGCCTTCACTGTCAGCTCCCCTCATAGCAGGATCCTTGCAGCCAGGCTGCTTAGTGATCTTCAGGTCCTCCAGGCTCCCCTCAGAAATAGAGAGAGCCAGCTCTGATGGGGGAGGGTTGGGAACGGGACGGGATCCTCATCCAATATGCGGCCCGTCACTCTGCCACTGTAGGCTTTGTGGTTTTGGACGAGTTCCCAGATGCATGGATTTGAGTTTCCTTACCCTGGCTTTAATTCTCTAAGATGCTCCCTAATGGAGTGTGTGTGTACACATACACATCTATTACATATTTAAAGTGCTGTGTGTATATAATAATATAACGGGTGTATGGTGGCTTGTATATATATTAATGTATATACATACACATATATCATAATGTTATGTGTGTAACATGCAAAGAGAGAATTCATATATATGTTTATCTGCATTTGCATGTATACATACCCATACGTGTACACACACACACACACACACACACACACACACTTGGATTTATTTAGTTATTTATTGGTCTCCTCCTTGACTCTTAGAAAACTGAGTTCACAGTGAAGAACACTCAGGTCCGAGGAGGGTATGTGCTGCACATAGGAACGCTCTACGGCAGCCTGAAAGTGGGGGACCAGGTCCGGCTGTTTATTGATGAGGTGAGTTGCTTTATGCTGGTCAGCACTGGATAGGATTACTGATCCTCTCCCTCCCCCTTTTAAAAAAGAAGTCAGCTTTATGGAAGCATAACTGGCATGTAGAATTATAAGATATTTAAAGTGTACGTCATGGTGATTTGATACGTTGTGAAAAGAATTCACCTCTTCCTCTGGCTTTAAATTGGTCCATCATTATTATCCCTTCTAAGTGAAATTATAAATAGGTAATTACAAGTATGGTACAGGAGTAAATTTTATGAGGGCTATAACAAATTTAAATCTTAACATCCCAAGTAAGACCACGGTGACTGCAGTTGAGATCCTGTAGCTTCGTTTTCATGGATTGCCTTTCTCCAGCTTTACCTCAAATACTTCAGGAGGCAAGGATCCCATATTAAGAAACAATTTCTAATGCATGTGCCAGAGCTCCAAAATAATAGTAGCATAAAACAAAGTGGAAATGTGCTTTTCACCTGAAAGTCCACACTGATGCAGAGACCCTCCTCACAAAGTCAGAGGGCCTTGCTCTTCTTGTTCTTCCACCATTCTTGGGGTGTTGCTCTTGATTTCATATTCCAAAAAGGTTGCTGTCAGATCCATTCTCTAGACCAGGGGTTGGTGAGCTTTTTTGGTAAATCGCCTGCATGCATGTGTGCATACTCAGTTGCTCAGTCAAGTCTGAATTTTTGTGACCCCATGCCCCACAGACTGTAGCCCGCCAGACTCCTCTGTCCACAGAGATTTTCCAGGCAAGAATACTGGAGTGGGGTGCCATTTCCTCCTCCAGAGGATCTTCCCAACTCAGGGATCAAACCCATGGGTTTCCCACATCTCCTGCATTGGCAGATGAATTCTTTACTGCTGAGCCACCTGGGAAGTTCTTGTAAAGTGCCAGATAGTAAATATTTTTGGCTTTCTGAAACATACAGTCTCCATCACAACTGCTGTTGTGGCACAAAAGCACTGAAGACAGTATGTAAACACACAGGTGGGCTGTGTTCTGGTAAACCTAGCTATAGAAACAGACCGCAGGATGGATTTGGCCCACAGGCCGTAACTTGCTACCTCCTGTTGTAGATGGTGGGAAGCGGCGGGGGCAGGGTTGTGTTCCTTCCCTTGAGGGGGAATGTGTCCCTTCTCACTGACTGGAATTGACTCTCCTGGCCACAGTTAGCTGTGAGGGACGCTGTAGCCTTTCTTCTGCACAGCCGTATGTCCAGCTAAAGCCTTTAGGACTTGGGAAGAAGGGGAGAGTGGGTGTTGGGGACCGACCAGCGGTCCACCACCGACCTCTCCACCAGCCTGCTCTGCCCCGTGCAGCCCCGACGAAGGCCTGTCATGAGCAACCACACGGCCACTCACATCCTGAACTTCGCCCTGCGCTCGGTGCTGGGGGAGGCTGACCAGAGAGGCTCCCTGGTTGCACCTGACCGCTTTCGCTTTGACTTCACTGCCAAGGGAGCCATGTCCACCCAGCAGATCAAGAGGGCTGAGGAGATCGCAAATGAGATGATTGAGGCAGCCAAGGTAGGTTGGATTACACACGAACTGAGTCATGAGCTTCTCCCCTTCCTGCACCATTTACGGAGCCGCTGCTGCCCAAATGCTCTCCCTCTGTTGAACCGTATTCTGTCCTGTGAACACACGTGCTTATCACAGTGGTTCTCAGCTGTGCTGGGTAGGGGCAGTGCTAGTGTTTAGTGAGGGGGCTCTGCTCCACCTCCTCCTCAGGACACCCGGAGCCCTTCCAGTTATGTCTGGCTTATGTATAGCAGCATATCCATTTCAGATTTGGTGCATGGTTTAACAAGATAGTAGGAAATTCCTATTTTGAGCTCCTTGACTTTACATACAGGGCTTTATTCTGGGACATGATCAGCACAGCCAGGATCAGAAACCAGAGCCCTGCCTGCAAGACCGCAGTCTCCCTGCTTCCTATTGTACCCCTAGAGAAGATCTCCCAGCTGTTTTCCCTGTGCTTTTTCCTTGGCAGCCGGTCTATGCTGAGGATTGCTCTCTGGCAGCAGCTAAGGCCATCCAGGGCCTGCGGGCTGTGTTTGATGAGACCTACCCTGACCCTGTGCGAGTCGTCTCCATTGGGGTCCCAGTGTCGGAGCTGCTGGATGACCCCTCCGGTCCTGCTGGCTCACTCACTTCTGTTGAGTTCTGTGGGGGAACGTGAGTACCTCGGGGGCAGTGGTGGACCTGCCTCTTACTAATTTGGGTTACTCTCAGAGGATGTGGGTAATGGGCCAGACCAGCTCTCGTTTGCCTGAGGTTGAAGAAGAGTCCTCAGAAATGCAGGTGCCAAGCAGCATTCCCAGAAGCCAGCATCTTTGTGCTCTCATCACACCCCTCGGTGTCTGACATTGACTTTACTGAGTGTGTGGTGAAACGCTCTTCTTAGGAGGAGAAAGTGAGAATGTCACCTTAACCCTTACCTCATGACTGTTTGCTCTGGTTCCCTGGACGGATGACAAGAGAAGCCTGCGAATTCATGATTCAGCAGGGCCGTGGCGCTTCTGACCTAGTCTTAGCTTATTTCCATTCCCAGGCCCTCATAGTTCTCTTTGTCAGCTGAAGGCACATCTGGGGAATTAATAGTCCCATTGTCTCAGAGTCCCTATGTTAGGCCGCACAATAGACCTGACTCAGTTTGGCTGTGGGCAGTCACTTGTTTCTGCCAACTTGAAGATCTCCGTATCCCTTGAGGTCTTTCTGGAACAGTCTGGTGGCCTGGGAAATTCCTGCTTCCAAAGGAATCATGGGGAAAAGAACATTCCTAAGGCCACAGTGGACCCATCCAGGGCCTCCTGTGAGTCTCTGGCAGGTAGAATGCAGGTGGGGGTGGAGTCAGGGTCCTTGTGGATGACACAGTAACTCTGAGCAGTGTGGTTTTTGAAGGGGTTGTGGTAATATTTTAAAAGTAATCCACCGACACTCTCAGAAGGGACAGAAGATAACTGTCCTGTGAGGGAGAATTTTCCGCATCCAATGTATGAGAAAACTGAGGCTCAGAGAAGCGGCTCCTTGCTCGGTGTCAGCTCCAGCCTGGCCTCCTCTGACTGCCTTCCCCTTCCTGGCCAGAGCTGTACCCTGACTAAACATGAAGGGCCTTTTCCCCTGTTCCCTGAGGAAGCTTCCCCAGGAGCCGCCACCTCCTAGGGCTCCTGCTCCCAGCTGAGGGCTCCCAGGTGCGGGGAGGACCATGAACTTTGCTTTCTGCCATGCAGACACCTGCAGAATTCAAGTCACGCAGGAGTGTTCGTGATCGTGAGTGAAGAAGCTATTGCCAAGGGCATCCGGAGGATAGTTGCTGTTACAGGAGCTGAAGCCCAAAAGGTGAGCAGATGAGGCTGGTCTGTGGGCCCAGGCTGTGAATCCACAGGGCAGCTGGCCACACGGCCACTGTGGTCAGACTCGGAGGTCCAGCACGCCCTCCAAACATCCTCCAGTTACTCATGACTGGGAGGAGAAAGCCACCATCACATGAGACTTCCTAGCTATCTTTTAATCTGTTACAATGCAGATAAGCTCTGCTCACGCGTTCATGTCCAGGAGGGAGGCCGTGTTTTCCCGTGTACCCTGTGCCCCCGGCATCGCCGCCTCTCCCTGGGGGCATGTACCTAGTTTGAGATGCTTGGAGTAGGGGGGCAGTTGCTCTGGGCGTGGGGACTGGAGCTCACGCCTGACACATGCTGAGGG
Source organism: Neotragus pygmaeus (assembly GCA_006410875.1). Lineage (NCBI taxonomy): Eukaryota > Metazoa > Chordata > Mammalia > Artiodactyla > Bovidae > Neotragus > Neotragus pygmaeus. The sequence continues at coordinate 940,902 of SJYV01021317.1, forward strand.
TTGAGGAGTGGTCATTTCATGGGTGCAAAGGGCTCCTGACGCGTGAGTTCTTGGTCACCCCCGAGCCCCAGATCCACTGGCCAGGTGTGTGAGGAGGGTGCTCCCTTCTGGGGCTTGAGGCTGCAGACACCTGCTTCCTGAAGGAAGAGAAAGGTCTGGTGTTCTGGGGGGTTGTTGTGTCAGAGCCTGCCACAGTTTACCGGCAGAATTGTGAAGTTCAAGCTTCCCTGACCCAGAGTTTACAACTCTGGTTGTCCTCACAGGCCCTCAGGAAAGCAGAGAGCTTGAAGAAATCTCTTGGTGTTGTGGAGGCCAAAGTGAAGGCCCAGACCGCGCCGAACAAGGACGTGCAGAGAGAGATTGCGGACCTTGGGGAGGTAGGGCGGCCTCTCTCCACAGGTGGTGGTTCTCGGGGCCGTGGGCGTTGGGACTGACAGCTGATGTCTGGCAGCCTGGCAAAGGGGCTCTGTGGACCCTGGAACCTGCCTGCTGCCCCTGTTGCTGATGGCAGGAGAGCCCCTTGCAAGCACTAGTGGGCACTGGAGTTGAGGGCTTTGGGAGAGGTCCTGTGGGTGCCCACTTTCTACAGGTCTCCTGGTTTCAAGTCACTTTATGAGCATTTTATGATTTTGTGTTCTCTGAGACCTGGGTTCAATCCCTGGGTGGGGAAGATCATCTAGAGAAGGGTATGGCTACCCACTCCAGTATTCTTGCCTGGAGAATCCCTTGGACAGAGGAGCCAGGTGGGCTACAGTCCATGAGGTCGCGAAGAGTCAGACACGACTGAGCAACTAACACTAACTTTTTCCTTCTGGACACTGGTTGCGGGGCTTTGGTGTTCAAAGCCAGAAGGGTGGGATGGGCTGGGCTCACATCCTAGCTCCTGATAGTCCAGATCCCAGTGGTATTCCTGTTCTGGTTCCAGGCCCTGGCCGCTGCCATCATCCCTCAGTGGCAGAAGGATGAATTCCGGGAGAATCTCAAGTCCCTGAAGAAGGTCATGGATGACCTAGACCGGGCTAGCAAAGCCGATGTGCAGAAGCGGGTGGGTCTTGGCAGTGCGGGCGGGAGGAGGATTCACCCAGCAGAGGCTGTGCAGGCTGTGGTCTGGGGGTCTGGGCGGGCTTCTGACCTGAGGCCTCTCTCTGGACTTCTTCCGTGCAGGTACTAGAGAAGACGAAGCAGCTCATCGACAGCAGCCCCAACCAGCCCCTGGTCATCCTGGAGGTGGAGAGTGGCGCCTCAGCCAAGGCACGCTGGGCAGAGGGCTTCCCTGTGCCCTCTGCTGCTCTCCTCCCCGCAGGCTCCTCTCAGCCCTCTGGGGGCTGGTGTGCGCCCTGTGGCTCTGAGCCGAGGAGCTGCTCGAGGGCCCACCCTCTGGGACTGAGTCGGACTGAGCCGCGGCAGGAGCCGGCGCTGGGAGAGCTAGGCTCCTGGAGGTGGATGGCCAGCCTGAGCCCGGGTGGGCAAGGCCCTGTGCTGGGGCCCCATCCAGGCTCCAGGACCAGCACCTGCTCTTAGAAGGGGGAGGGGTGGGGCACCCTGAGAACTGAGTCCTGCAAACCCGCTGCACTTGAGGAGAGTGTGGCCCCCTTTTCCAGCGCCACGGGCTGATGCCAGCTTCTCCCCACAGGCCCTGAACGAAGCCTTGAAGCTCTTTAAGATGCATTCCCCTCAGACGTCTGCCATGCTCTTCACAGTGGATAACGAGGCCGGCAGGATCACGTGCTTGTGTCAAGTCCCCCAGGTCAGAACACCCTGCAGTCTTGCTCAGGCAGCCCTGTGCTTGTGGGAGGTGATGTCCATAGCTCTTCCCAGGGAGCCTGATTTTTCTTTGTTGTTTGCCAAGACTCGCATGTGTGTGTATGTGTTTTTGTTTGCCAAGACTCGTGTGTGTGTGTGTGTGTGTGTGTGTGTGTCTATGTCTATGCACGTGTGCAGCCTGCTGGAGATGCCATTCTGTTGCCCACCTGTCACGTCCCTAGTACCCCTCAGTCTCAGGCCCTCCCCCCTGGTGAATACGTTTAACCGTGCTGGCTTTGCTGCTCCGTATGCATCACCCTGGCTGTAGTACCAGCTGTATGATCTCTCAGCCCTGGCAGCATCCCTCGGGGCAGGACTGGGTGTCTGGCTCCAGCCCTCTCCTTGTCTCCCTTAATCCCATCATCTGTCCTGACTCCTACTCCACCTTCCTGTCTTCTAGAATGCAGCCAACCGGGGCCTGAAGGCCAGCGAGTGGGTGCAGCAGGTGTCAGGCCTGATGGATGGCAAAGGTGGTGGCAAAGATGTGTCCGCTCAGGCCACAGGCAAGAACGTGGGCTGCCTGCAGGAGGCGCTACAGCTAGCCACCTCCTTTGCCCAGCTGCGCCTGGGAGATGTGAAGAACTGAGAGGGAAGGGCAGGTCCACCAAGAGGCATCTCCCCCTGCTCCCCGACCCAGGCACACCCATCCAGCCAGGAGCTCTCCTTCCACCATAAGGATGTTTGAATCTTGAGACCTTTAAACAGTCCCGTCTGTCCTAACCCCGCAGTAACCGGAACTTAACCTGGGAGCCAGTCTGTGACTCAACACCCATGTTACATTTCTGCCCTGAGCACATCCGCGCCATCCATCTAGAACTACTACCCCAGGATTGCTTTTTCATCATCACACTTGTGTCTGTAGAGAGTTCTTTGCAGACTCAGTGCTATGGGCCTCAAGGGAGGAATCATTTTTTGCTGCAGAGAATAAAAAGACCATGTGCAATACTTGATACGATACTGCCACGTGATTTTTTTACTCCTCCTCCCCCTCGCCCCTGTAGGTGTCCCCAGTGTGATACCTTGTGCTTCCCTGGGTGTCTGTAGACTAACTGCTATGGTTCCAACTGGTTTCTGGTTGCAGTCCTTGCTGAGTCCAGCCCCAGACCCATGAACTTTGAGAATAATGGTCCCTGGATTTGCATCAAAACATCTATAGGGATGGCTCACAGAATAGGGTGATAGAGGAATTAATTATTCAGTGGAAGATGGTCCCTGGGGTTGCTGGCAGCAGAGATAGGCTTCGTTTTTGGTGCTTTTTACAGGAGAACATTCTCATTTATAAGTCTCATGTGTCTTTTCCTCTCCTGATGTACAGGTTGGATGTGAGGTCAGAGACATTCCTTGGTATAGGAGGTTTTTAGGGAACATCAGTTGCTTCCTCCCACACCCTTGACTGCCAGGTCACTCCAGGTTTCAGGACCTAACTTGGACGGTGAGGATGGAGACTCTGACCTGGTTCTGTCCGTTTACCCCAGCCTAAAGACAGCTGGGTTTGAGAGCTGTAGTGTGTAGTACTTAGTCGTGCCCTCTCTGGCTGACTTCACGTCCCCTGGGTACAGCAGGCTGGCCCTGAATCATTCTCAGCCCTGCTGACTTGGAGGCAGCAGAAAAGCAGGTTTGTGCTGAGAGAAGATGCGGAGTCACAAGGCCTGGGGGTGAAGAAGAGGAGGAACAGGAAGGGGCCCTGGCTGCAAAAAGGCAAGCCAGGTGAGGAGTGTGAGGGATACAAAGAGCTCACACAGTCCGCAGCGCGGGAGAGTTCCAAACGCACTCCACAAGCTGTGCCAGCCAGGGCACTGTATCAAAGGGACCTCTTGGACAAGGTGGTGGGGGAACATGTAGACGGTTGTCACCAGTGCAGGACCGATTACAGCCTCACAAGTGAGAGGAAGAAGACCCACGCCCTGGGCTTGCGCTAGCGCGAAGGCTAGAGGTCAGCGGGGCCGGTCTAGATCCCACTTCTGCAGGCCCGTCTGATCCACCCACACACCCAGCTCTGGCGGTCCTCGCGGTGGCCCGGGGCTCCGCGACGCGCACCGTCCCCCTCCGGGACGGCAGGGGGCGGTGTGGCGCCAGCCGCGCTCCCGCGCACCTTCGCGCAGCCGGGCAGGCGGGCGGAAGCGCCGGCGCACGGGGCCGGGCTGACGCGAGGAGGCGGCCGGCAGCAGCGCCGCCATGCCCGGGGACCACCGCCGCATCCGTGGTCCCGAGGAGTCGCAGCCGCCGCAGCTGTACGCGGCCGACGAGGGCGAGGCGCCGGCCCCTCGCGACCCGGCACGGCTGCGGCCGGTGTACGCGCGCGCCGGGCTGCTGAGCCAGGCCAAGGGCTCGGCCTACCTGGAGGCGGGCGGCACCAAGGTGCTGTGCGCCGTGTCGGGCCCGCGCCCGGCCGAGGGCGGTGAGCGCGGCGGCGGCCCGGCTGGGGCAGGCGGCGAGGCCCCCGCGGCGCTGCGAGGCCGCCTGCTCTGCGACTTCCGCCGCGCGCCCTTCTCGGGTCGCCGGCGCCGCGCGCCACCGGGCGGCGGCGAGGAGCGCGAGCTGGCGCTGGCGCTGCAGGAGGCGCTCGAGCCGGCCGTGCGCCTGGGCCGCTACCCGCGCGCGCAGCTGGAGGTGTCGGCGCTGCTGCTGGAGGACGGCGGCTCGGCGCTGGCCGCCGCGCTCACGGCCGCCGCGCTCGCCCTGGCCGACGCGGGCGTCGAGATGTACGACCTGGTGGTGGGCTGCGGCCTGAGCCGCGCGCCGGCGCCCGCGCCCGCCTGGCTGCTGGACCCCACGCTGCTGGAGGAGGAGCGCGCCGCCGCCGGCCTCACCGTGGCTCTCATGCCGGTGCTCAACCAGGTGGCCGGGCTGCTGGGCAGCGGGGAGGGCGGCCCGACCGAGAGCTGGGCGGAGGCCGTGCGCCTGGGGCTCGAGGGCTGCCAGCGCCTCTACCCCGTTCTCCAGCAGTGTTTGGTGCGGGCCGCCCGCCGGAGGGGTGCCGCTGCGCCCCTCTGAGCCAGAGACCCGAGCAACGACGGACGCCAAGGACCGAGCCGCAGCTGCCGCCACAAGCACCCGCGCCGTCGGCCTGCAGATGCGTGCGCCGAGCTGAGAACCGGGAGCACTGGAGAGGATCTGCGGAGGCGTGCTCAGAATAGCCGTGTTGGAGTGATTCTTTCCAGACTGCTTCGTTAAAGAAACTTTTCTAATTGAATTGACTCCCAGCCACGACCCAGTTGAAGAAACCTGCCAGCGCATCTTGACTCCTGAGTTGGAAAGGACTTCCGCTGGACTCATCGGGAAAACGGACTGGGAGGACCAGCTCGGGATGGTGGTCCCTATGCAGGCCAGCCGGGCACTCCCTCCTGAATAACTGGGCTGCTTTTGAGAGCGGGGACAAGGGGGCTGTGCCTTCCACGTACATTTGAACCCAAACAAAAACTTTTTATAATCTGAAACATTCTGTTGTTTTTGGTACCGACTTTAATGAATAAGGCTCTTCTGAGCTGGGGAGTGTGTTCTCAGGGTTTGGGACAAGCATTATCTTTAATGTGTCCTGGTGTTGCTGGTCCACTAGTGAGAGGGCACTTGAACTGCCAGGAGTGAGAGTCTCTGGATGCTGGAGATGGAGTCTGGCCATTCTGTAGGGCAGAGCGGGCCTGTCTGACCAGGAGGGCGGGCTCTGCCCTGTGTGGCTCCTGAGCCCTGCTGGTTTGTACTCAGGTCTGAGTTGGCGAAAGGGCCGCCTGGGGTCCTCCCTGCACCAGCTTGGTGTGACCTGAGCTTGTGTGTCTTAGGGGCCTGCTCAGCTGTAGGAAAGGCTGGCTTGAGGCAGCTGAGAGACCAGAATGAGGCCTGGGGACCACACCAAGAATCCCTGACTAGGGGGAAAAATACAAACTTTATTTGCCCTCAGTGACAATAATATGTAGAATCATAGCAGAAAGAAACAAGATAGAAATAAGGTAAAAATGGTAACCCTGTGGACACCCAAACAGGACTGGGGGCTTTGAGGGGGGAAGAGAGCTGATGCTGCTCTGGGGGGTGGGTATCCAGCACCGCTTGCAGGAGCGGGCCTCGGCACTATGAGATGGTGCGCTGGTGCCCGGCAGCTGCCGGCCGCCCCCCTTCCCTGCAGTACCTAGACTGCCATCGGGGCAAAGCTAAAACCAGTACTAGGGCCGGGTCCCTGGCTGGTCTGGCCGAGCCACGCCTCTGTTTCCATCGTCCTGGCTCCAGAATGGGTGGCGTGGATGCTGCTGAGAGACCCTAGAGAAAACACTCAAGGCAAGGACCGTCCCTGGAGCTGATGAGCCTGGAGAGGTTCCAGCTGCTACTGACAGCCCTGGTCTGACGCCTGCTTCTTGACCTGTAGGAGAAGCAGAAGCAGGACCCTAGCACAGAGGGCCAAAGCGCGGTGAGGCTGGGAAGGGGCCATCTGCTAACAACTCCCCGCCTCCAGCCCCTGCCTCCCTTTCCTGGCAGCTCTGGCATCTTGGTGCTACTGTAGATTCTTCCTGAGACCCATGAACCCAGAACCACCAGACACATGGCATTTTGTCCACTCAGCCCAGTTTTCCTAGATGTGATTCCATCTTGGGGAGCAGTAAGGGTCCCCTGGCCCAACAGGCCAAGGGGCAGCCAGAGCTGGGCAAGTGGAAGAAAGGAAGCTCCTTACTGCTAACTCTACAGCAGCCTGGCCTTGCTGAGAGGGTCTTAACAACGGGTGCTTGGCCCACTTCAGGGACCACCAATAGCAGCGGGGGCTATGGTATAGTAGGGAACACGGGCTCTTGGAGCTGCACAGAAGGCTATTATCAGATCCAGGTTTGGATTTCTCAGTCCAGGAAGGTCCGTGTGCTTCAGCTTCCGTGGGGAGCACAGGACAATGCAAGGGAATTAAGGNTGTATAGTCTATAGGGTCACAAAGAGTCAGATGTGACTGAGTGACTTAAAAAAAATCTATATATGCATGTATATATACATATGCTATATGTACATACACATATTATATAATTTTATTATACATATTTTATAGTGTAGTTATATAAATGTATACTATTAGGACTTCCCAGGTGGTGCTAGTGGTAAACAACCTGCCTGCCAATGCAGGCTTCTCTGTCCCTGGGTGACGTAAGATACATGGGTGTGATCCCTGGGTGGCGAAAATCCCCTGGAGGAGGTCATGGCAACTCACTCTAGTATTCTTGCCTGAAGAATCCCAAGAACAGAGGAGCCTGGAGGGCTATGGTCCATAGAGTCACAGAGTCAGACATGACTGAAGTGACTTAGCACACATGCATACTATTATTGACATAAATTATATAAAATATAATTCTACTAAATATACATTAAACATATAAAATGTTTGTTTTGGTTCTCTTTTACTTCTTCAACTTTCTAAACATCACTGGGCTCCAACTGAAGGTCATAATGAGACTCACATCTTTGGTGAATGAAATTCTCTTTTCAAAGGCCTCTCTGCCATTTCTTCTTTGGGGGCTTTAAAAATTGGAACTCTTACCTGGGAGCCTCTTGAGAGTCAGGATGGAAAATTTTGTCACCCAGCCTCATGGAAGGGTACCTTGACATCTCTCCAAAGTGGCCAGGTGATGTCTGTCACTTCCTAGCTGCTTGGGAAGTGTTGGGAGAAGAGGGGGTTGGCCCTGATGTACAGGGACAGGATACAGAGGCGAAGCGCAGTGTGCAGAAGTGCAACAAGGATTAAAGATGGGCCGAAACCCAAACTGCAGTCATTCATTAGAAAAGGGGCAAATATACGATTATTGACTTCACATCAAAGTTTTCTGTCCTCGAATACTTATACCCAGCTTCTTTTGAATCTATCGCACAAAGGAGGGAGGGAGTGTGATACTGTAATTTTATCACAAATGAAAGGATTGCTTCAGAGGGATTTAAAGAAAATTATATCTCCATGTCAGAACTCCCTGGGTTCAGAAAGTCTAAAGGTCTAAGCTGAAACAGGATGTGGAAATTGTTATTATGTGTTTAGGGAAGAAAAGAGAAAATATCTGTTAGGATTTATTATATACCACCTGTGGATGTGACCTCTGAAAGCTTGCTGGGTTGTACTGCTCAAAAGAGGAATTCAGAATAAAAACGTGAGTTGGTTAGAGTCAGGGTCCCCAGGTATAGTATCCAGTACCTGGTCTGCTCAGAAGTGATGCTAAATTGGTTCAGGCTTGGAAACTCACTGTGATTTACCATTTTCATTCCTTTGACAGTCTCATCTGTAATTTGTACAAGGATGCTTTTTTGATAATTGTTTAAACTGAATGTTCAAATCTGTCTACAGGTGTTCAGTCTTGGCTCAGGGGCTGAAATTTATTTATTTTTTTCCTTTGAAAATGGCAGATTTGGAAATGTTTCTGGGAAAATGGTTCTTCCTTGAGCTTAATTACCTTGGGTGGTAATTAACTTCAGAAGGACTGAGATACTTTATAAACTTACTCTTGTACCCTTCCCAATTATTCAGCAATAAACACTACATACTTTGGAGCATAAAGTAGTGTAAGATTAATACCTACCAAATGGTGCAGATGGGAAGGGGCATGAGGAAACCCTAGTGTGAAAAGATCACTCGAAGCATTCGATTGCTGAACTGAGTGCTTTACAAATTATTTCATTCTGGCATCAGATGGGCTGAATGTAAATAGCATCCTAATCACCTTTTGGCTGTATGGACTTGAGTGAATTACTTAACATCCTTAAGTCTCGGTTGACTTCATCCATAAAATGGGGAAAATATTGTAGCTACCTCAAAGGGTTCTTGTGAGAATGAACTAAAACATTGCATATATATATATATATAAGATCCTAGGAGAGATTCTATCAAATTGGGAAATGAGGGAAATTTCAGAGAAGAGCAGGGGGTGGGGGACAACTGCAATACTCTCAGTCTTATACTGACTAAATTGCATTACCGGTTATTGGCTGTGGGCTTTCATATTTGACTTGGGACATTTTTTTTTTCCTATTTAAGTGTTAATACGGAAGCTTGTCATGGAAATGACATACCAAATGGCATCAATTTTGCTAAGAGAAACTCAAAAGCTTGCAAAGCTGCTGGGAAACAATTTTTCTGTGACTCTCATGTTCACCCTGGCAGCAAAACAGTCCCTCTACCCACAAGATTTATGCACATTTGCTAATCACATGGGCACTTTCCATTTCTTTCTTTTCTTTTAGGCTTTGTATTTTCATCACCATTAAGTAAGATTTTAATCATACAATTCTTCGTGACATTAGACACTTTCCCATCAATTCTTGAGCACCGGTAGATTCTGTGGCTTTCTTCCTAACACGTGTCTGTGCTTGTTTCATCTTATTAGCTTGCTGAGTTCACCTCTAGGTGTCCATTCTACACTCCATCCATTCACTAGTATGATCATAACTGTTCTTCATGGGGACTGGAGGAATTTGTAGTTTTGTTTCTAGCAAGTTCTGTAGAATTTTGATGATGGAAGAATTAGAAATCACTAATGAACAGACAGGGAACTGATGATAATGAAAGCATGCTGGGTTTGTGGTATCATACCATCACTGCGGTACTGAACTACAAAAACTTGCAACAAATCACTAACAATGAGCCACAGCAATCCTCAACATGCTTGCTACTTTTTCTTTTCTCACCTATTATATTGGGTTGGCCAAAAAGTTAGTTTAGGTTTTTCCATAATTTTTTGGCCAGTTCAGTTCAGTTCAGTCGCTCAGTCANTAAACTCTCTTGTTGGTACACCAAGAATCTGAAATCCAGAGAAATTCAGTGATTTACAAGAAGTCACCCAGTTATGCTGTGCCCTAGCTGAGCCTAATTCTCAGAACTCGAGTCCCCAAACCACTGGGATCTCAGCCACAGTATCAACTCTCTTGTCCTGGCTGGTGCATTCATGTGCCCAACTATAACGTGTTAACGATTGTTCCATAGAGATTATATGCAGGTGTGACTTCCTGACTCTGATGGAGTTTAGTGCATTGCTAGTAATAGAGGAAGAGGTTTTTTGGTGAGAAATCACTGCTCTGGAGAGTTCTTTCTTTCTCTGTCAGAGGAATTCAACTAAGTTGGCTTTTCCAGCCGAGCAGGAAACGACTGAAGCTCAGCCAGGTAAGTCAAGCGTGCTGGGGCTTGGCCAGCCACTGTTTGTCTGAGGTGCATCTGGGTCATAATATTGGGTGCTCAGGGTTTTTCATGAGATGAACCACATGGCAATGTCACATGTTCCTGTGGCCTAGGCCTAAGGGCTGGGAGTGGGGAAGGTATGTGGTGGGAGAAGTGATTATCATGCTACCTGGGACCCTCATCAATAGCACAGACAGAGCATGGGTGAGATTTTGCCTGGTCAGACTAAACATTCTTGAGCCCAAAACATCAGAAAAATCATCACTTTTAATCAGAGGGAAGACTTACAACTCATCTTTCTCTAGCTATGAAATAACTAACTTTTTAAGAGCTTACCATGGGAAAACTTCAGACGTTTCCTTCCTGGGTTTTCTGCTGGGACCAAATATAGGGAATCAAAGCTCTTAAATAGCGTTTCCTGCCCTGGGTGGAAGGTATGAGGGGGGATGCAGGGTGTGTTGGAGGCAGAGGTGACAATATTGAGTTGGCTAAAAAGTTTGTTCAGGTTTTTTTCCCATAATATGTTATAGACAAATCTGAACGAAGTTTTTAGCCAACCCAATACTGTCTGGTCCAACAAAAGGTTGCATACAGAGGCATGCAGTTCTGATCTATTCTTTCTTCACCAGTACTTTCCCTACTGAAATCAGGAGGTCTTCTCCATCTTTCTTGTCCTTCAGAAGTGCAGTGGGGAGACTGTCATGCTTTCATGGATGATTCAAGTTAAATACATCAGATTTCTACCTTGTTCCTTCTACCCTTTCATTACTCCCCTAAACTACATAGGTGGTGTGGAAAACCACTTATAAATGAGTATAGGACTCACCCCATACAATTTAAGTTTACTATCCCCCTTGGGACAAAAGGAACATGAAGAAATAGAAAACAAACTTGTGAGGTATCTGCATGTGTGATACCTTAAGCGTAATGACTTCCAAACTGTTCCAAGGTAAGAGAAAGAGAACACTGGGACAGCCAGCCAGCCAGCCACACATGCACACACACACTTTTTTTTTACACAGTTCTTGATGCAGCATCTTTAGGAAAGAGATCTTATGTAAGGTAAACCACTAAGCAAGCAGGNATCTCCTTGCAGTCCAAGGGACTTTCAAGAGTCTTCTCCAAAACCACAGTTCAAAAGCATCAATTTTTCGGTGCTCAGCTTTCTTTATAGTCGAACTCTCGATCCATACATGACTACTGGAAAAACCATAACTTTGACTAGCTGGACCCTAGTTGGCAGAGCAGTATGTCTAATTTTTAATGTGCTATCTAGGTTGGTTGTAGCTTTTCTTCCAAGGAGCAAGTGTCTTTTAATTTTATGACTGCAGTCACCATCTGCTGTGATTTTGGAGCCCAAGAATATAAAGTCTGTCACTGTTTCCCCATATATTTGCCATGAAGTGATGGGACCTGATGCCATGATCTTAGTTCTTTGAATGTTGAGATTTAAGTTAGCTTTTTAACTCTCCTCTTTCACTCTCATCAGGAGGCTCTTTAGTTCCTCTTCGCTTTCTGCCATAAGGGTGGTATCATCTGTATATCTGAGGTTATTAATATTTCTCCCAGCAGTCTTGATTCCAGCTTTTTTCTTAGTGATCAATTTATCTTAGCTTATTTTTAATGTTTTCACTTATGAAATATTGTTTACCGTAATTTTCTCAATGTGTAATTTACATCTGCAGCTTATTTCATTATTGTTCTATTCCCTAGAATATATTTGACCTTATAATAAAATATAGCATATAGGTGATATTATAAACTGATTGAAATACTGTGCTAGTAACTATATTGCTAAATTTTCATTTCCCTCAGAAACCCACAAGAATTGATAAATAATTTAGTGTGGATTCATAATTCTCAGTTTCTTTTCTTTCTTTAATGTACTATTTTGAAATTTGGGGATCTAAACCTTACCGCAACATAACTAATAATTTGAACTACCAAGTGAAATTTTTGTGTTTAATGTCATTATATGTTATGTATCTTCATTTTCTTATTTCCCAAAGAAAGCCTTCAGAAAGTCATGATAGATGAAAGGAGGATGTATGTCTAAATTCAGTATCAAATATTATTTGTGGGAAAAGAGATGATGAAATAACTTTGAGGATTTTTCTTAAAGCTCTAACTTCTAAATTCAGTTTTAAATCAAACTATTTAGTTTTGTTTATAAACTCCTTCTTTCTATACCTTGAGCTCTTATTTTGATAAATTAAACACATCTGGATCGATTTATTATAGTCTTACTTAACCATGGAGCAAGTGGTAATAAATAACAGAGGCTCGTTTTAAAACCTTCTAACTCCATCAGTACTCCATCAATTGAAGTGTACAAGTGGTTAACGATTACAGGAGTCAACGTCCATGAATGAATCATTTCCTTTTGCTGATTCCCTGTGGTGATGAGCTAGCCAATACAGTAAACTTCACATTTTATAAAACATTGCAAGGATGCGTACAAGAGTATTTTGTGATTTGTTCAAATAATATTGTAATGGAAATTTCAATAAAATGAAAGACTCCCAAATTGATCACAATCAGCTGTGTTTTCATTGCAACAGCACTGAAAGCAATACTACAAAGTTCTTTGAAACATATTTCATGTATATTTGCAATGCTTTATAATTTATATTTGATTTATAATTTTTCTTTTCAGGCTTCCTGCTACAGACTACTGTGGTCCTCTCTATTTCGATTTATTGTAACTGATCTGCTCTTAACTGTTGATTATATTTTATTGACTGCTTTAATTTTCTCCCTCAATTGTTCAGAAGTTGATTGAATACTGTTTATTATTGATGATTTTATGGTTACTTCTTATAAAGAGAAACTTCCTACTTCTAATTTCCCTTAATAGTTCTCTTGCCTGTGACAATAACTAATCAAAGAAGGAAAATAAATGACCTCTTTTCTCATTTATCCTAGAACATAGATAAAATCACTTCCTAACATGAACCTTTTTTCCCATGACTAACAATAACAAAGAAAATTTATGTTTTATTAGATGATGAGTAAAGGTCAACTAAAGTTTTCAGAAATTGTTGGATAAAATTCATTATTTCAAGCACTTATCAATATTTTGATACTTATTCTTTGGATTTAAGTTTCCAGCTCACCTGATGTGATATTAAGTTACAGAATTATTTCAAGTTTACTTAGTTGTATTAAATATCCAAGGGAACTATCAATTAATAGTCAGATATGTTTAGATGCTATTTATTTTAGAATTACAGTGTATTTGAGCTTGAAGAGATCATGTTTTTTAATCTTCTTGATGTATCACTGAAAAAATTGAATCCTAGAGGTAAAGTGATTTGCCTGAAGTCATATAGCCACATTTTTATATAAAGAGATTAGCATGTTACTTATACATTAAATATTTAATAATTAATCTGTTGAATTATATATGTTTCAGAACTGGGTAAATGATCGACAGAAGAAGCAAAAATATTGTTTATATTAGATAGAATTACAATGTCAATTATGGCAAATTAAAACAATTAACAAAATTTTAAAAAAATTTAATGATAGAGTAAGTCAATAGTTGCTATATTTAGCTCATTTGCTTTAGTTACAGCCTGTTCAACCAAAGTAATAGATGTAGACTGCCTATTATGAGAATTATCCTAGATTTCATTTATATCGTACAGTGTAGTAAAGTTATAACACTGAGCCTACTAATAATAGCTTTGCTTGACAGTAGAATGTTATTGTATATCTCCTAGAATGCAAGTGATGCTTCCTTCATATATGATTATCACATTAAGGTTTATATTCTGCAGTTATCCCTGAAGTTATAAATTGTTTTGTAGAATTGAACTCTAGCATAGATGTTTTTAGCTTTTGCCTGTAGAATTTAAAATTGGTCACAATACTTGTATTTAAAATTTTACTTGNGGGCAATGGTGTTTGTGAGTCAACTTGCACTGACTCCTCAAAGCTGCTTGTGCATATCTTTCCCCAACTCTGCTCTCGCTAATGTCACATTGGAAGCTGGAAATCAGTGATGTTTGGTTAGAGTATTTACATCATGGAAATTGGCAACAAATCAGGACTTTATCCTCCCAGAGAGCTGGTTGTTAAACACTGGCGAGGGCACAACGGGACAAGATCATGTCATGGAGGGCTGAGATAACCCTGAAGGATGTGGATTTAGACTGTAGGCAAGGAAGAGACAACACAGTGACCTAATCGGAACTCCTCTGCCTTCCTGGCCTCTTCATTCAAAGGTGCCTCCACTTCTGACCTAACTAAAGCTTCTTTTCCTTTGACAGGATGACTTCCTTTGCACCCTCCTGGGGCAGAAGCTGTTCATCCTCATCCTCACTTATCTTTGATCAGACACAGAAGAAAGAAGGGAACTATATTCTTTTGTCCCCCTACTGGCTCTTTCAACCATTAACAATCCCCTCTTCTTTGACACCTGGTATGTTGCCCAAATATCCTTTGCTTGACCACTGAAACTTAGTAGAGTTATTGTTCATTTTCCCAAATGAGAGCTTTGGTGCCTCCTTCCCAGCCTTCTCATCGACTCTAAGGGCATCAGTTTCCTGGGAGACTCAGTGCTCATGTGGATGATCCAGCATGCTAATCTCATGATTGTAAACTTTGTCAGTGTCAGGGATACCTCGCTTTAGCTCTATTTCAGACACACTGACCTGCAGCCATAGCCTGGATTGCAAAGCAAACTTAGGAACTGTTGTATCTTTGAAATGTGGTTATGATGACACCTTGTCTGCAAGCTTGAATTAAAAGGATTAAGTGACATAATGTATGGAAAGCATCTAGAAGATGCCTGGCATTTAACAGGTACCCAATGAATATTACTTTTCTTGCCTTTTCAAGATAGAAGCATAATTTCGAAACTCTGGCATTTCTTCTCCCTTTATTTCAGAGTGTTATCTGAATTTGACGTAAATGTCTGTTGCTTATGTAGTAAATCCTCTGCTAGGTGACATCCTTAGAGATCTGTGTTCTAGCACTCGGGAGCTGCTGGCATCCAATATTATGGGTGGCAATTGTGCTAACATGCACAACACAATACCCACCCTTTTAATTACAGAACATTCTTGCAGTAAAGTGACACTGATTCTCATCTGATTAATATTTATAGTTTTCAGTTTTGGCTAAATGCCAGTTATCTTCATCACGTGAATTTCCTCAGCTTCTCAGCTCCCCTCTGCTGTATCTTTTCCTTTAGCTTATTTGTGTGAGTATATATCTTTGTTCCTACCCAGTTCAAGAGTGCTGTGGATTCTTTAAATTGCAAGCTTTCTACCCATGAGGAATTTTTAATGTGCAGTTGTAGCTAAATTTAAGTAATCAGTGATGAATTTCATGTGACTTTTAAGAAAACCACTTGAATGCTTACATTTCTGGGGGTGCAGGGAAGTATCACTATGCACCATAACTTTGATTGTTATGGTTCTCAATAATTGGCTCAACAATTGGTTCTCCTGATTAATAAGTTAAAGGAGCATTAGATATCTTTCATCTCTATCCCCTTTTGGTTATATTTATAAATCTTCCATTTGTTTAAGACTCAAAAGTCTATATTCTGACATATGGGCCACATCTGAAGCAGCTAGTACTAAGGAATTTATATTTTTTCCAAAACTTCTGCAACTGTGGGAATGTATTGGCCATAGTAATAGTTATGATGCACAGTTTGTTACATATTACTATTGAAAAACATCCAAATTCAGAATGTACCAGAGGTGAAATTATTTTCCCTGAAGCAGAAAGACCATTCATATTAAGGATTTCGTCTTCAAAACCTCTTTATCATCCATTTCACTACCAGTGGCACCCATCTAATATGTCCTCATTATTTTGTGCTCTGACAATTTCAGTAGCAACCGAAATGCTTTCCTAGACTCCTTTTCATCCAGACTCACACTCTCAAGCTTAATGCTGTTCAGTGATAGCCCACTCTCCAGGGCACTTTTTTAAAAAAAAAGTATTTCAAGGGGAAATAGTTGGGTTCCACAGCAGTGCCTAGTGGGCAAGGTTGTGGACAAGAAGCAGGATGTCAGATCCTACTCCTCTTTGAGCTAGGGCAGCTGTATTTCGGTCAATTTCATTGTATTTGAGTTTCTTACAAGATTCTGCTTAAAACAAGAGTTCTGCTCTTAAAAAATTATTGGTCTTCAAGACAAAGTCCACATTCTTGGCCTGATATTCATGTCTCTTCTCCACATGCCTCCACACCACCAGTCCATCTTTCTCTTTTTTTCTCCCTTGTTTTGCTCACAGTGAATTGTTCATTCATTCCTTAAAGAATATGTCTTGAAGCCTTTGCTCATGCTGTGATTTCTTCCTCTGAAATTTCTTCCTTACTTGGAGAATACATTGTTCATTTAACAACTATTTTAGAGCATCTGCTCTGTGCCAGGTCCTGATCTGGGTGCCGGGGATGCCTACTAACTCTTCATGGTCCAGTTTATGACACGTGTGCGGCTCTATCTAGACAAAAATCATCTGATGCTGTCTTTATACTTCCATGACACTTTGTTCTACTGATGATATTTTCTAATTAATTACATTATGCTGTGGGTTTTGTGCGTGTGTTTTTCTTTTTGAGAGAGATATCTTACTTGTGGGTATATTTTCCCCTATCTAAATTGTCGATTAGGTGCTCAAGAAATGTTTGTTGGGTAAAAGAATAAAGAGTTAAAAAAAATCAATCTAGGACTTCCCTGGTGGTCCAGTGGTTGTGAATCTGCCTGCCAATGCAGGCAACACAAGTTTGATCCCTGCTCAGGAAGCTTCCACATGTTGTGGGGCAACTGACCCCGTGTGCCACAGCTACTGAGTCTGTACCCTAGAACCCACAGGCTGCAACTAGAAAAAAGCCTGGGCAACACAGTGAAAGGTCCCACATACTGCAACTAAGACCTGATGCAGCCCACAATAAATAAATATTAAAAAATATCTATGTACCCCTGTTGAATAGTGAGTACCATGAGCGAGGGGTCTTTGTCTAGTTTGCCTTACACATGGCAGGTGTTCAATGATTATTTGTTGAACTGGTGAAGGGTTCTCATCTCTGTCGTGAAGCCAGCAGCTGTTGAAGTGGGAATAGAACAGATTAAGAGCATTTTGAGGTGCTCTTAGCGGGGGAAAGCTGCTCTCCTGGGTGGTTGGTGGGGTTGAAGATGCCCTGAACACCCCCAGCCTCAGTCTGTAACAGTCTTGGGGTACTTATCTTTTGGTTTCAATTATCTTCTCTATAGTGGGAATTGGAGAAGGCAATGGCATCCCACTCCAATACTCTTGCCTGGAAACTCCCATGGACAGAGGAGCCTGCTGAGCGACTTCACTTTCACTTTCACTTTCACTTTCATGCATTGGAGAAGGAAATGGCAACCCCCTCCAGTGTTCTTGCCTGGAGAATCCCAGGGATGGCGGAGCCCAATGGGCTGCCGTCTGTGGGGTCGCACAGAGTCAGACAAGACTGAAGAGACTTAGCAGCAGCAGCAGCAGCAGCA
>SJYV01021317.1:958971-991183 GCA_006410875.1 Neotragus pygmaeus
GTATAAGAGACAGCTTACACGTACAGCTGCACAGTCTAACTGCGCACGGAAGCCTGGATTCTGGAGGCAGTTAGTGTGCAACCATGACACGAGGGGCCAGGTGTCCCAGGACCCCGCAGAGCTGTAACCCTCATGCCTGTTTGGAGCAGCTTCATTCATCAACGCTCAGTCTGCAGTCCCTGCTAATCCTTAAGTTCTGACTCACCTGGGCTGAGACCTTTCTTCTTTGGGTGGCGAATTCCATTTGTTTAAGCGGTTGTCTCTCTCAATATTTTGCAGAAAAATCCTCTTTATGAGCTTAACTCTTCTGAGTTACCATCTATGCTGGGGGAATGTCAAATCCACCTCTGATCACAAAAAGCCACCACCATTGCTGGGGAAAATTAGTGTGAAATGACCCACCTCCCCACTTCCCTGCCCTGACTCTGTGCACGGAGGGCAAAAGTTACAGCGGAAACCACAATATTGCCCCTAGTGATAAAACACCTGGGCTTTGTCTTCCGACAGCATTTATTACTGTCTTGGGATTCGGTGTGCTGATTTTTGCCCAGCAAATGGTGTCATGGTTGTGAGCGAGCTAACAGGTAAGGCTGTGGGGTCATCGCTTGCTTCCCCACCACCCTCCACCTGGACCTCCTGGAGCCTCAGTCAGTGCAGCTGGGGCAGGTAGGACATGGTCACCCTCCTCTGCTAGTTTCGAGCCTCTTGGATGAGCTTTGAGCTTTCCTTGCTGGATTGTCAGCTCCTTTGGATTTTCGGCCTCTCTCATCATGCACAGTATATAAACTCTGATCTTGCCCCCCAGGGCGGGGTGGGGCTGTGGATCACGAGCAGGACCGCCAGGTCACTTTGCAGAGCCCTCATTGTCTCATTTATAAAGTAAGGGTAACAGCAGTCTCCTGGGGTTAATGTGAGGGTCCAGTGGGGGCCGTCTTGCACATCAGAGGCACGTCCTCTCTACCAGAGAGGGTGGGGTTTGCCAGGAAGCAGAGCTGGGTTCCCAGGGCTCAGGGGTCCCTCTGCGCACCTTGTCTGGTGTCTCAGAAAGAAGGCTCAGGTAAAAAGCTCAGGGACCAGGACTGGCTGCCATTCCCCCCAAGCTTGACTAGGATGGGGGTGCTGACAGCCAGCCATGACGCAGTGGCCAGAGCGATGTGGACTCCGCAGTGGGCGGCCCTGTGAACCGTCTGTTCCCGCGTCCCCCACCACAGTGGCTATTTGCCCTGCACATTGCACCTCAGTGGATGTGGGGATCTCCTGGTGGACCGTGTGTTCCCCTACTCAAGCTATCAACACGGAGCAAATTAAGTCAGCAAGTTTCAGCCCAAACCCTCCCCTAGTACTCTTTTGCTCATGACCTGTGTCTAACCGTGCAAGGCTTTTTGCATTCAGTCACGGATAGTGGAGATGGGAAAGACTTTCAACTTTGGTCAGTTTACACACAAAGGAAATGAAGTCCAGAGAGGTTGGACCACTTGCCTGCGGTCACACAGTGTGTTACCTACAGAACTGAGATTGGACCCTTTTGGCTTTCAGCCAGTGTCTCCCACTTCTCTGTGCTTCTGGATCAAGTGCTGTGCACAGTGAGGATAATTCAGAGTTGAATATATCCCATGCGCATTTTGTCAGCACTGCTGTAGGCAATGAGGTGTGCGATGCAGAGCGGGTACAGAGGCTCAGGGATTCTGAGTCCCACCCCTGCCTGCCCACCAGCCGGGCTCCCAGGCCAGTCACTCTGCCTTTTTGGGCCCCATTTTTCTTGTTTTAAAATAAAAAATTTGGATTCTAAGGCTTCTTCCAGCTTCAGAAGTTGGAATTTGTTCCTAAATTGAGCCACACTTAGAGAAAGCTTGTGATTTAAAGGTGTTACCTGATGAACACTGGTTCTTTCTGGAGAAGGGTCGTTACTCACAGAAGAGGTTGCTCTGATAATTTCAGATTTCCCACGTCAATCTGTTTGGAGGTGAGCTGGTCCTCTGAGGCTGTACAGCCTTGGACCACAGAAGCAGAGGGCGCTGGCAGCATCTACACGGAGGCCCATGACGTGCGTCCCAAGCAGAATGGCCTGTGGCCTTGCCCAGGAGCCCGGCACACCCTCATCCATGCTGGGTCCCCTGGGCAGAGGATGAGATGCTGGGGCCTGAAAGGACACTGACCATAAACATGGGCTCTCGCCCTGCGGGAAGGATCCCCCCACCTTCAGCTCCTACCTCCGCCCACCTACCCCAAAGACCGGCCAACGCCACAGGACTTCTCACTGTCCACAGGCTGAAAGAAGGCTCATGAGCACGGACAGGCCAAAATGAGGCCCACGCGGTCATCCATGTTCAGCAAGGGAGCGGTCTTATGAATAATTCAGGGCTGCTAATCCACGCAGCTTTCCCACATCACCTGCTTACGGGGAGTGCTCCATAGATGTTTAGTGAATGACTGAATAAATTAACATGCAAATGAGTATTCTGCAACGGGTTTTGGTATTTCTATTTGCACATCTGTTTGTTGAATGGTCTGAGGATCCACAGCCGCCCTCATAAAACNAGGGAGCGGTCTTATGAATAATTCAGGGCTGCTAATCCACGCAGCTTTCCCACATCACCTGCTTACGGGGAGTGCTCCATAGATGTTTAGTGAATGACTGAATAAATTAACATACAAATGAGTATTCTGCAACGGGTTTTGGTATTTCTATTTGCACATCTGTTTGTTGAATGGTCTGAGGATCCACAGCCGCCCTCATAAAATGGTGAAGGCACGCACTGCCCAGAGACCACGCACACCAGAGCTTACATGGCTCCCTGCTGTTCACCCGGGAGCAAAGAATGGGGGCCTGAGCCCTTCGCCTGAAGCCCAGCAGCTTAGAGCCACTCTGTGCTGAATATGGGTGGTTCCACACTCACACTGGGTTGTGACTGTCTCCCCTGGCCTTGGTCACAACTGCAGATGGCATGGCCCCGGTGATGCTCACACCCTCCTTCCTGGGACCCATGACCACACCATGTGTCATGTTTGCAGATGGTTACTCACCAAGGTTCTTGGCCTCCTTAATCAATGGGATTCCATCAGAGACCAGACAAGAAATTTAGGCCAGTCTTTACTGGGGCCCTGGCTATGGGGCTTCCCTGGTGGCTCAGATGATAAAGAATCTGTCTGCAATGCAGGATACCTGGGTTCAATCCCTGGGTCAGCAAGATCCCCTGGAGGAGGGTATGGCTACCACTTTGGTATTCTTGCCTGGAGAATCCCATGGACAGAGGAGCCTGGCGGCTATAGTCCATGGGGACACAAAGAGTCAGACCCGACTGAACACACACACACAAGATATAGAGCTACTGGCCCACATTCAGTGAAGTCTTGGGAGATGCAGCTGGAAAAGTAGTTTGGGAAATATACAGTCAAGATATCTCATGGCATGTTAAAAGAAAAATCAAAGCAAAGCAAACCAAAAAAAAAAAGGCATCTGTATATCCATCAGCTACACAGTTGAGGAGGTTGGAATTTTAGCTGGAGTCTGGAGGGAGGGGATTTCCTTCAATGTCATTTCTTTCTCCCTAGGATTTAAATGTAGAAACTGTCCAGAGAACAGCTGAGTCGGGGTGAGACAGNTGTATATCCATCAGCTACACAGTTGAGGAGGTTGGAATTTTAGCTGGAGTCTGGAGGGAGGGGATTTCCTTCAATGTCATTTCTTTCTCCCTAGGATTTAAATGTAGAAACTGTCCAGAGAACAGCTGAGTCGGGGTGAGACAGGAATAGTGAGTCTCCAGCAGGCTCAGAGCCCATGCTGCCATCCAGTTCTGGCTCTGCCCTGCTCAGCTATGTGGCTTTGAGCAAGTGACTTAACCTCTCTGTGCTCCAGTGTCCTTGTTCTCAGGTGCTGTTATGAAGATGGAAGGGATTTAAATATATCCATATGTATTGTTGGAGAAGGAAATGGCAACCCACTCCAGTCTTCTTGGCTGGAGAACCCCATGGACAGAGGAGCCTGGCAGGCTACAGCCCACGGAGTGGCAAAGAGTCGGACACAACTGAGCATGCAGGCATGCATATGGAACATGTTCAGAGTTTTGCCTGGAACAAGGCAACTGTGTTGTGTACGTGTGGGCTGTTCCTGTAGGGTCGTATGTAACAGGGCCTTCACACTGACTGGGTGATGCTGACTTCCCAATAGTCCTCTCCATCAAACGAGCCGGCAGGACCGGGTCGGGGGTGAACCCTGGGACCCACTTTCTCACCTGAGGCTCTCTGTCTGGTACCTTCCACCTGACTCAGCCCTTCTCGGGTCTCTCTGGAGCCTGTGGGCAGTGGAATTCTGTGAGCAGGTGAGGTCACCACCTTCTTTCTCATGAACCAGGATTGCTGTTACAGATGGATAAACTTAAAAAAAAAATACATCTATATTTAGTGCTCAGTATTTAAAAATTATGCCAATTGCGTTAGTGGCTCAAGATCAGCCAAAGACAAAAGGGGGAAAATTTGCCTTTCAACAGAGTGATCCAAAAAGCTGAAATTCCCCTTGCCCCACCCTGCACCCGTAGGCTTATTTATGGCTTTCTTTTCGGAATTCCTTCCTTTGGTGGTGAAGACAGGCACGGCGCCTTTGAAGTGGGCCAGACATGTTTTCTGCACGTGTGAATGGCTGTGGTCTCTGCAGGCCTGGTGCAGATAAACCGGTTCCCCTATGGTTTCCAGCCATTGGTGAAGGATCCACGTCCTTCAGGACTGCAAACGATTTGATCATGGTGGACAAATAAGGGGGTTTCACATGCAGCCCCTCAGGCCCTGGGAGCGCCGGCCTTCAGGCTGCTGCGCGCTCTGTGGCCCAGGACCTGCTGCGCTGGCCCGCAGACTCAGCATTGCTCTCCGTCCTGTCTGCGCCAAAGTGGCTGCCGTGTCAGAAGCTGCTCTGCATCAGTTCCACGTTGAGGAAGCAAGTCCCACAGCACAGAGGAACGAGCACAGGGGCCGGGTTGCCACATATCAGCCTAGGTCCCAAACAGAGGTGTCCACCTTGGGATTCCGTTCCCATCGCGGTGACGGGTTGGTCCTACTGAACTTTTGGCCTTTCCTTTCCTGCTCAGAGCAGAACCTATGATTCTGTAATTACATGTCAGTTAATGTGACAATTCACGGACCAAGTACACCCAACATGCAGGAGGCCCTTGGTAAACTTTACAGCTGTGACTCTCATGATCACACGTGGCTTTAAACAGGGATTTCAAAGGAGTTCCCTGGTGGCCTATTGGTTAGGAGCCAGACTCTCACTGCTTCAGTCTGTGGTCAGGAAACTGAGATCCTGCAAGCCATGGCCAAAAAGACTCAGAAAACCATGATTTCAGAGAAAAACAGCCTCTGAGATGGCATCAGTGATTCTCCTCTATGCAGTCTTGTCCAGGACTTTTCCTTTCTCTGAGTTAATATTACTAACACTCTCCCGTCTGCACCCACTGAGGCCCCCATATCATGTCTCTCCTTCCCTACAAAGTCAATACCCAAGTTGGCTTGGCTGACTTTTCCTAACTTTTCTTTAACCACTGACCCTCCACTGCAGTCTCTGCCACTAGCAGCCACTGGAACCGTGGCTTCTTCCCACAGCCATGCCCTTGGGAAGCACCTTGGCGCCTCTCCTGCTCCGGGTCATGTGGCCCTGTGGCTCTGCCTGCCCTGACCACTGTGATGTCCAGAAGGGTGGCCCCTGGACAGACAGTTATTGAACCAGGCAAATGCATTGTTCATTTAATTATGTAGCACTTAAATTTAAAGCAGCTATCAAAAAACTGTTCAGTATGACTGCAAACCTGGGTGTGAGTATCTAGTGTTTCCAATTGGAAAGGGTATGAAATCTAAACACAGAGCAAGAATTTCTGATGAAAATTCAGCATCTGAAGGGAGATGTGCTGAAGGGTAAAACACACCAGGTTTCTGCGATCTGTTTCGAAAAGAAGATCGTGAAATCTCCCAGTACAGTTTATATGGATTACGTTTTGAGATCATAATATTTTGGCTGTGTGGAATTAAACACAATTTATTATTAACATTTATTTTACCTGTTTGATTTTCTTTTTAATGTGGCTTCTAAGTAGAACCTTTGTGGTTAGCATTTTATTTTGAGAACTTTTAAGATCTAATCTCGTGTTGTTTAGTTGAGAAGTTGTATCTGACTCTTTGGGATCCCAGGGACTAGCCCACCAGTCTCCTCTGTCCATGGGATTCTCCAGGCAGGAACACTGGGGTGGGTTGCCATGCCCTTCTCCAGGGGAGCTTCCCCACCACCAGGGATTGAACCTGAAACTCTAATGTCTGTTGCATTGGCAGGTGGGTTCTTTACCACTAGGAAGCCCCTTGTATTAATTATATACAAACAATTAATATATTCTATTGAAATTTAAAACCATGACAGTAAAATTGTTCTGGTGAATATCGAACTTGTATGAAAGTCCTGTCAACCAGATGTGGAATTTTGCTGGCATTTCCTGGGATAATGAGACTCGTGGATTCTCCTCCCTCACAATGGAGCTTCTGCTCCATCCATCAGGATGGCCTGGACACTCCAATCAACTGAGGAAATAATCAGCACCACGCTCTCAGGGGATCTGTTGATTTCTGGTCCATTTGTTATTCATAACAGATCAGACGGTTTCCACCCATCTGGACAGGTTTTATTCATCAGTGTGTGTGTCACACGTGTGCACAGAAAAAAGACTTGCCAGGTTTCATTAAGCAGATCTTCAAGGAGCACATGAGATGTTTTGTTTCTTTTAGGAGAAAACCTGGTGTGCGCCAGCTTTGATCTGGGCACGAGATTAGTGGGGAGTCAGATGGAGCCCTCGTTAGTGCAGAGTCAGATGGAGCAACGTTCCAATGTCACAGGTGAAATCGCTGAGGCCGGGCTGCCCAGGAGTCACATTAGTTCAATAACTTAAAGCCACATGTAGGAAGAGGGAAAGGCCTTTGCATTGAAAGCCTGTCCATGGTTTGCTGGACCAACGACAGGAGGTGAATTTCAGTTTGTCAATATTGTTAGTGTGCTTGGGGGCAAGACTTTCTGACTGGGCAAGAAACAAGCATTATTTTACTCATGTACATGTCTCTGAAAAATTCCCTGAAGTTGGTATGAAAGAGGACAAGGTAGAGTGTGTTAAAGAAGTCATTCAAAACAGGCCATGGTGCCCAGACCTGGACCTTAACCCAGGGAGGCATCAACTCTCCTTCAACCGGGGAATTCTTTCAGGCTGTGTCTGAGAGGATAACTGTGGACAGACAGGTCCCAGGGTGATGGGTGACCCTCCATAGGTGTGTTTCACTGAAGGAGCGACCCCTGTGTGACTTGGAAGGAGGCGTGAGGTGGTGGCTGTTTCCTTGCTCATCCGATGGCATAGGTCAAGCCAGAAGCCATCACCTGCCAGCTGCCTTGTCAGGGGGCAGCTGACAGACCAGGGCAGCTCTGGGTCCCAGGTATCTCCTCGTCATCAGTGTCTCCTGGGGGTCACCCACGCGATCCCAGCTGGAGAGACGGTGATGCTGTTCCTGCCTGTCTCCCTGGCAGGGCCCTCTTCTCTCCCTGGGGCCCAGCCCTGCTGACCTCTGGCTGAGCACCAGCCCCAGAGGTGGCTCGCTGGGCCCTGGGCCCCGTCTTGCAATTAACCCCAATTTCCAAAACAGCTCAAGTGGTCTGTGGCGGGAACACACCTTTGACGTTTCTGAGAAGAGTGCTCTGGGGAGAAAGGCGGTGGGCTCTTCTCTGCCCCAGAGATAATGACAGGAGGCAAGGGTGTGCAATGGAGGCTGGTCCAGGAGCATACCACTGGGGTGGGTGTCTGACCTCGGTCGCCATAACTGAAGACCAGGGGGCATCTGCCTCGAAGAATCTTGGAATCAGGTAGGCTGTCTCTTTACCACACATATGGTGTTGCTGCTCGGCAGCTCCTAACAGGAGACCAGATCTCAGAACAGTGATGGTCGAGGCAGATGACCCTGGTTCAAGCCCCAAACCCACCTGCTGCTGACAACCCTTGATCTCTGACCACCCACTTACTCACCTCAATCGAAATGTGAGGGAAAGAGCACTTCCGGTGTTACTGGTTATTTGGATATTTAAGCAACATGATTTTTGTTTCAATGCTGTGTAGTCCACAAAGTGTTACACAAAGATTCTCTTTGTTGATGTTCTTTAAAAGGGCTTTCCTGGTGGCTCAGATGGTAAAGAATCTGCCTGCAATGCAGGAGACCTGGGTCCAGTCCTTGGGTGGGAAGATCCCCATGGAGAAGGGAATGGCAATCCATTCCAGTATTTTTAAAATAGTAGAACAGTGGGTTTACACTTATCTGTCTCTAACAATGTTGTGGAAGGAAAGACATGGAGGTGCTGAAAGTCAAACTNGTGGGAAGGGGGTTCGGGATGGGGGGTCACCGGTACACTTGTGGCTGATTCATGTCAACGTATGGCAAAACCCACCACAATAGTAAAGTAATTAGCCTCCAAGTAAAATAAATTAATTAACAACAACAAAAAGTTTGTTACCTACAAGTGCGCATCTACTCATCAGCCCCAAACAAACGCAGTGAAAAAAGCAGTCCAGAGCCTCAGGCTGCCGCGGACAGGGAGAGATTTGACCTAATCGCTCTTGAGGTCAGCCTGGAGGTGCAGAAGCTTCTCACTGCGGCCCCCACCCAGCCCTGCCGTCCTGCTTCCAGGGAGATGAGACTCAAAAGAAACCAGAACCTTCAGTACCAAGTGTTACAGCAACCGCCTGCCGACTGCCTCCTGCCTCTCCTACCGGCGAGACAGAAACCACCGAGTGTCTGCAGACAGGCCAGGAATCAGAGCACAGGCATTGCAGACGCCCGCGGAGTGGACCAAGGGCCCACCGGTCCCCACACACCCACCTTATCACCTGTGGAAATGGCACGGTGGCTGGCAGAGGTTGCTGAGTGCCTTTCTGAAAACTTAAAGGTTTCTTTAAAATTCCTTGAGGCTTCCCAAGCTAGAGGGATGATTTCATCCAGAAAGTTTCCCATTTTCTACTTCCCAAACATCTATACCCAGAAACAGCTCCCGAGTACCTCGCAGGAGAGGTTACGCTCGGAGGACCCACAACCTCCGGGTCCCGGCGAGCGGAGAGGGCACCCCCAGCAGGAAGGGGGCTGGGTTATGTCAGCTAGAAGTGGCCTTGGAGTGAGCCGGACCGACCCCCCGAACTCCTAGTTTACGGGGAAAACCTGTGGCCAAGGGAGACCGGCCTCCTCCGGGGCCACGGTGAATGGGACCGGGGTGGCACAGGGAGCGAGCCTCCTGGGGTGCTTCTTCTGTCCCGGGGAGCCAGGGCCCCAGACCAGCCGTGGTCAGACTCCCTTCCCAGCAGGCAAACCGGACTCACCGGGAGGCGGCCGTGCCCCACGGCCTCTTCCAGCCCCGCCGGGCAGCGCTGGGCCTGGGCTCCTGAGCCATGTCCGATCTGAAGGGAGAGCCGCAGGGGCAGAGCTGAGGGCCGCTCCGGGCCGGCCCTCTCCGCCCCGCCGTTCTGAGGGGAGGCGGTGCCCGCCGCAGGCCATGCAGCGGGCCCCGGTGCCCAGTCCGTGGGCAGCATGCCTGGCTCCCGGACCCGGCCCAGCTGTCCAGGGCTGGGCTCCACTCTCAGGGGACCTGGTGCTGAGACAGTGTCCCTTTGACTCACTTCAAGGCAAAAGAACCCCTGAGGGTGGGGAGGCAGCTCTACCATTCCCCCAAACTGACCTCGGGAACCAGCCCCATCGCCCAGCCCCTGGGCCTGGGGTGGGACCGTCACAGGCAGGAGGGGGATGTCCATGACCCCTGAGGCGCCCCAGCCCTGGCCGGGTTAGCTCTGCGGTGTGCCCACCGGCCGCCCACCTGCAGCTGCCTCTGGGCTAGGCTCCTGGGCTGGCTGCCGACAGGGGCCCAGTGGCTCTCTGCCCGCCTGGGCTGCGGGGGGACACCCCGTTGCCCTCTCTCTTGGCGTCAGGGGAGTCAGAGAGTCTGCTGAACTGGTTTAGAGCAGGGTTGAGCCGCAAGCCCGGCAGTCTGTGCAGCAGTCAGGGGAGGGGGTCTCCGTTCAGGCCCCTTCAGCACCCACCATTTGAGCACAGAACTCCGTGCTCGAGGCAGACAGAGGGGAATCTGCTCATTGCTGTATTCCCACAGCTCACCTGGGGCCTGGCCACCTGGTCAGTGCTCAGTAGATATCTGCTGAATTAATGAATGGAGCGCCATTAGGTCAGTTCTAGCTTTTGTTTGTGGGTTTGGATGGGATCCCAGAGTTTCACCTGTGACTTTGAGGCCCCTCCCTGAGCCCACCCCCTTTCCTCCTGAATCTATGATCATCATCCATGGCCCACTTTTAGCTGCCAAGACAGTAACAAATGAGAGCCTTCTTTTCCTGTTCACAAGACTTCCTGCAACACAGTCACTAAGAGCATTTATCCAGCACCTGCTTGCTCACGAAGAGCAACAGGAAGACCAGCAACAGTGTCCCGAGGCGCTGGCAATCCTGATCGAGTAATCAGTTGGGAGGAAGTTGGTGATTCTGTACCGGACCCCCTCAGTCCTTCCTTCTCTCCCATTCGCGATCCTGACTTATCCACTCAATAACACATTAAACACACACCCAGGCACTAAGAAAACAGCTGTGCTTCCATGCCATCTGGCTTTCCATGTCTTTTCTTTGACTTTCATATTCACAGGGTCCAGAGAAACACACCCGTGTTCACCATGTAGGGCAACAGTGCCTGAACACTTTGAAAATACGTAAAGCAAATCTCATTTTTTAAAATGGACTTGGGAAACTCTGAAGAGGGAGCTTGCACACATGTAGCACTCGTTGCAGCCTGTATAACCGGCAGGAAGAAGGAAGATAACTATTTTTAACAAAGGAGGACATTAATCTCATGGGGATTTTATTAATATCTCCTGCTTTTTTGTGGCGGGGGCAGGGGCTGCTCCATGCAGCAGTGAAAACATGGAGTCCTAACCACTGGACTGGATTCCCTGGTAAGTCACCCTTCCTGTTCAAAAGCAGGGAGAACATGTGATTCCTAATGTTTTAAAACAGCTGTTGGAAAACAGAGCCCCTCATAATTAAGACATTTTAGGGAATCTGAAGGCAAGATAGCTTCACCTAATTTTTGGACAAGCACCTGTGCCTTTCTGGAAAAATAAGTGAACATTTAGAGAATTCAGAGTTATAATGGCCATCCTGGGAAAACATTGCTTTAGATACGTTCACCTAAAGGGAGCTCCTCATATGCCTCAGCTGGTAAAGAATCTGCCTGCAATGCAGGAGACCTAGGTTCAATCCTTGGGTTGGGAAGATTCCCAGGAGAAGGGAATGGTCAACCCACTCCTCTGTTCTTGCCTGGAAAATACTATAGACAGAGGATCCTGGTGGGCTACAGTCCATGGGGTCACAAAAACACTTTCATTTTTCAAAGGGGCACCCATAAAACAGAGAATTCCAAACCTTTCAGAGACAACTAAATTCACTCTTCAATTGGTCTGCAGAAGTTTCTAAAAGATAAAAAAAGTAAAAAAAAAAAAAAAAAACCCACAGCTTTAAGAGGATTCTTACTACAGGTGACTAAAAAAAAATCTTTAATGAAAAACTGACCATCTGATCAGGTAACGTTAGTTTATTCCATCTGCCAGAAAAAATAATTTGGATTTGAGTTTTTATACCTGGGACATGGCTAAAATTTTTAAATAGCAGGAAATAGGGAAGAGGTCTTTGCTCCGGGTTCACCTCTTACAAAGACGNAAAAATCTTTAATGAAAAACTGACCATCTGATCAGGTAACGTTAGTTTATTCCATCTGCCAGAAAAAATAATTTGGATTTGAGTTTTTATACCTGGGACATGGCTAAAATTTTTAAATAGCAGGAAATAGGGAAGAGGTCTTTGCTCCGGGTTCACCTCTTACAAAGACGCCCAGAGCGATTTCCTAAGGGACACCTGCTTGCATTCCCCCTGGTTGTGAAAAGCTTGAGCTCCCAGAATGTGGGTAGGACAGTTAATGAAGGGGAATCGTAATGATGATGCAAGGATGGAGAGGCTGGCAGTCAGATGGGGAGAAAGAAGAAGGCTGAGACAGAGGCCAAGCTGACGGAAGGGGCAAGAGTAAGAGAGGGGAAGAGCTGACGGAGGCGGCCACACTGAGCAGCTGTCCCCAGAGTCCCACGCTGATTCCCAGACACATCCCCCGAGTTCACGGGTGTGCAGAGTAGTCCATTATTCTCACAGAGCTCCCAGGAAGAGAGGGAAGCGTGATCGTATCATTGCCATATTACAGTTGGAACTGGCAGCCAACAATGATTGAATTCCAGCTATTTGCCAGGCATTGTGCTTCAAACTTTACATCCACCGTCTTGTTTAATCCTTATAACAACTTTGCAAGGTACATGTGCCCCATCTTTTTATTTTTTTTAATTTAATTTTGGATCTGAAGGGACCTTTGGGCTTACTTGCTCTGTGGCATGTGGGATCTTTAGTTCTCCGGCCAGGGAGAACCCCCTGCACTGGAAAGTGAAGTCTTAGCCACAGGACCACCAGGGAAATCCCGAGGCTCCCCATCTTACAGAAAGGCTTGGAAGGTGCCCAGGGTCACATGGAGAGCAACTTGAGATGAGTGATGAGATCTCAGTCCCCTGCCTCGAAACCACTGTGTTCCAAGATGTTGGAGGACTTACTGAAAAACCCTTACTGATGGGCCCTGCTATGAGCAGAGCCCGATTCTATCAGCACCTCCATGCCTCACTGCCTTTGTGCAGGGATGCCCTACTACCCACCTTCCCCTGCACAGAATCCAAAGGCTGGAGAGGCGCCTGCTTAGAGCGCGGGGGTAACAAGGCCAGTTCTGCAGGCCAAGGTGGCAGGCACCAGGTGGCCTCTGGTCATGGACCTGAGTCTTTCTTTCAGCTGTCCCACATCGAAGACCCCTTCCTGTGTTAGAAGTTTCCTCCAGCTTTAAGACAGAGCCTGCCTGCTGTGACATAAGCTGAAAAGGCCCCTTTCTGCCTCCCTTTCCTAACCTTGCAGCAAGGGGACACATGGCCTGGCTCCTCCGATCAGATCCACCCGCTCAACGTTAAGCTAAAGCTGCCAGTGGAAGAAGCCCATCTCAGCAACTGATGGCAGCAGCGGCAGCAGCAACCTCCAGCTTTCAAAGGAGGTGGCATGTCCAACCTGGGTGATGGTGCCTGCTGTGGCATCTGTGCCCAGCAGAGGCAGGGCATTTCTTCCAGATCTGACCCTCCAACCTTACAGAACTCCTAGGAACTAACCAGTATCTTGGACAAATTCCGTTTCTGCTTAGAGTCACCAGACTCAGTTTCTCTTACTTAAAGGTAAGAATCTTGGTTGATAACAAAAATAGGACCAGAAGTGGATGGAACCAGAAGCCCTGTGGGAAATGCGGGTGATGTAAGGCTGGCAAGCAGGCAGAGGCCAGTGACAATCCAGCCAGCATTAGAGGATAGGACACTGGCCACCTGCAGCATGCCATGGCAAGACAGCTAATCTTGTGGTGCCCAGAACAAGGCACCCAGCTAGGACCGGCTTTCGGGACCTGGTTGCTCTTGCCATAGAAGCATATAAAGGTTACTCTGCAATCAGAGGCTGTGGGGCAGGGCGCTGGCTAGCAGCACCAGCAGCTTAGAGGAAAGACCTGGCTCTGAGGCTCAAGGCTTCTGGGCTCAAGACATGGTCAGAAAACCAGGAAATTTTAAAACCTTTGGTGGCAAGGTTCAGAGAGTGACAACCCAAACTTAAGGCCTAATCAATGGTTATAAAATGACACCGGGCTTCCCTTGTAGTTCAATGGTAAAGGATCTGCCTGCCAACGCAGGAGCCTAGGGTTCAATCCCTGGGTCGGGAAGATCCCCTGGAGAAGGAAATGGCAACCCACTCCAGTATTCTTGTCTGGAAGGTCCAATGGACAGAGGAGCCTGGCAGGCTATAGTCCAGGGAGTTAGTTGCAAGAGTTGGANGTTCAATCCCTGGGTCGGGAAGATCCCCTGGAGAAGGAAATGGCAACCCACTCCAGTATTCTTGTCTGGAAGGTCCAATGGACAGAGGAGCCTGGCAGGCTATAGTCCAGGGAGTTAGTTGCAAGAGTTGGATATGACTTAGCGACTAAACAACAGCATAAAATGATGTTCTCAGGTGGCTTCACACCCTCTCTGTGTCTCTAACTAGGGAAGACTGCAGAGCGAAGAGCTGAAGCAATTAGAATCAGCCCATCAGGAAGGTGTGGGGGACTCAGGACCCCACCCATGCAGAGAAAGGACTCTTCTTGGTCATTCTGAAGGTCCGAGAAGCAGAAATTCACTAGCTCTTTGCCAAACCCGAATCCCTTTCCTCCTGGGCACACGTCTAGGTGGACATGCCCACCCTCCCTTGCGCTTAGTATGCTGTGTGGCTGAGGTGTGGCCAGTGGCAACGGAAGGCAGGGAGGGCACTGCTTCCTGCACTGAACCATGGCATCCTCCGAGTGACCACCCACCCTCCTGCTTCCCGAGCGGACCCCCTGAATGCCAGCGCCCTGGGTGGGTGGGGAGCTGTGTGCTGCAGGTAGCAGGGGCCCCGTGCAGCCTGGGTCCCCTCCCCCTTTGCACATGTGCAACCAGGTCAGCAGCTAGCATTTCCTTAAATAATACACTCTGGAATGCCCCTGCCCTGAAGGAGACCCCTGTGTGTCCTGCCCCATTACCCCTCATGTTCTCCAGACTTGAATAACAAGGCAGATCTCGGCAGGCCCCCAGGGACCAATGACATCAAATCTGGGAGGAGGATATTGAAATACGAAAAGAACCATGAGATTTTGCTAATTTATTTTGGCAAAACCTGCAAAATGATCTGGGAATGGATTCTGAGGGTGCAGAGTGGGGAAGGAGGAAAACAACGTTAGATGAGGTGGAACGTACTGATATTTAGTGTTCTGTGGCAAAAAGCAAAGAAGAACTAAAGAGCCTCTTAATGAAAGTGAAAGAGGACAGTGAAAAATTTGGCTTAAAACTCAACATTCAGAAAACAAAGATCATGGCATCTGGTCCCATCACTTCATGGCAAATAGATGGGGAAACAATGGAAACAGTGAGAAATTTTATTTTGGGGGAGCTCTAAAATCACTGCAGGTGGTGACTGCAGCCATGAAATTAAAAGACGCTTGTTCCATGGAAGGAAAGCTACGACCAATCTAGACAGCATATTAAAAAGCAGAGACATTACTCTACCAACAAAGGTATGCTTAGTCAAAGCTATGTTTTTTCCAGTAGTCACATATGGATGTGAGAGTTGAACCAAAAGAAAGCTGAGTACCGAAGAACTGATGCTTTTGGAACTGTGGTGTTGGAGAAGACTCTTGAGAGTCCCTTGGACTGCAAGGAGATCAAACCAGTCACTCCTAAAGGAAACCAGTCCTGAATATTCATTGGAAGGACTAATGCTGAAGTTGAAACTCCAATCCTTTGGCCATCTGATGCCAAGAACTGACTCTTTGGAAAAGACCCTGATGCTGGGAAAGATTGAAGGCAGGAGGAGAAAGGGATGACAGAGGATGAGATAGTTGGACAGCCTCATCAACTCAATGGACATGAGTTTGAACAAGCTCTGGGAATTGGTGATGGACAGGGAAGCCTGGCGTGCTGCAGTCCATGGGGTTGCAAAGAATCAGACATGACTGACCAACTGAACTGAACTGAATTGGGGCTACCATGAGTGTCTGGGATGGTTCTAATTGTCTGCTCTGAGGGTCACTTAAAACCTGGACTTGGGACTTCCCTGCTAGTTCAGTGGTTAAGACTCCATGCTGCCCATGCAGGGGGCCTGGGTTCAATCCCTGGTCAGGGAACTAGATCCCACATGCTGCAACTAAGACCCGGCGCAGCCAAATAAACCGTATATATATAAAACCAAAACCCGTGGACTCGATTGTGGCCCAATAACACTAGCTAATGGATAATACAAATAAGAATAGCTGAAACTTACTGAGCATTTACTATTCTGTAAGGGACAGTTTTAAGAACTTTGTTTATTTAACAATTTTATTAGGTTAACAAATGAAGTTTAGATGGTCTAATGTTGACAGCGGAATTGAGAAGTGAGGGTATTGGCTCAGCCCAGCTGACATTCATCAGCGTTTACTTTCATCAGGCTGTTTCAAACACTTTGATGTATTAACTCGCTTTATCTTCTTCATTTCACAGAAAAGAATCACGAGGCAGAGAGATGTTTTAGGGTGACCAACTGTCCTGTTTGTCTGGGACAGAGAGGCTTCCCGAGTTTCTGGGACTGTGAGTGCTGAAACCAGGCCGGTTCCAGGAAGACTGGGACAGCGGGACCCCTACGTGTTAACAAGTTGCCCAAAGTCACACAGTTCACAAGTATCAGAGCCTGTCCTCCAATTCAGGTGACTTTAGACCAAGACACTGCCTCTGTCAGGCTGTCGCACCTGAGCCTGCATCTGAAGTGGCTGGAGATCTGGTTAGAACTCAGATTAGCTTCGAGGCAGCTGAAAATCTGCTTTTCTAACAAGATCCCAGGTGATGCTGATGCCGCTGGCCCGTGACCCGACATGGAGGCCCGCCACGGTCAGCTGCCTCCCCTCTAGCGCGTCCTTTGTCGCGTTGTTGAGAATACACGTTGGTGGGGATGTGCCGCAGCACCAGGCCGGCTGGTGGGAGAGGCTGCAGCTGGATGGAAACACGGCATCTGGGGCGTTAGAGGCTCACCAGGACGCTGGATTGCCAGCCTCAGTTGCCACAGAGGTGGCTCCCATATCGCTGCTGTGGGGTAGGCTCTGCACTTCCTATGTCTGGATGGGAGTCTACCTAGACGGGCTTTGCAGCAGAGCTTGGAGCACTGTTTCTGGCCAGACAGGCCCCCAGCGCGACTCTCACTCTACCAGAGGTCCTGTGACCAACCACTGTCTTTAAAAAAAAATAAATAAATAACTGAAGGGAAATTTGCGTAATGTAAAATTAACCAAGTCAGTGGCACTGAATACATCTACAATGTTCTGCAGCCACTAACTCTCTCTAAATTCCAAAACATTTTTATCATTTCAAAATAAAACCCACACCCTCATTTTCCCGTTTCTCTTGGCATCTGCCAGTCTGCATCTCTCAATTTATCCTTTTCTGACTAGTTCAGATAAATGGAATCATGCAATATGTGATCTTTTGTGACTAGCTTCTTTCACTTAAAATAATGTGTTCAAGGTTTATCCACCTGGTAACCCGTATTAGTAGTACTTCATTCCTTTTCCTAAAATATAAAATATTTGTTTGGCTGCACCGGGCCTTAGCTGTGGCACACAGGGTCTTTTAGTGGCAGCCAGTGGGATCTAGTTCCCTGATTAGGGGTCAAACCTGCGATCCCCTGCATTGGGAGAACAGAGCTTAGCCACTAGACCACCTGTAGTGGGAAGCCCCCTTCATTCCTTTTAATGGTTGAATAATACTCCATTGCATGTATACACTGCTATGTTTAGCTATTTAAACATTGGTGGACTTCTGGGTTGTTTCTACCTTTTGGCTATTGTGAATAATGCTGCTGTGAACTTTAAGAATTTGAGAACTTGTTTTCATGTCTCTTCAGTGATTCCTAGGAGTTAGGTTGTTGGGTCACATGGTAGTGGTGCTTAACTTTGCGAGGAATCGCCACACCGTCTTCCACGGTGACTGCACCACTTTACTTTCCCACCAGCAATGTACAAGGGCCCCAACAAGTCCCCGCCCTCATCTGTCAGTAATGCCTAACGCGATTCCCAGCATTAGGACACTCATCAACACTCGTTACTGTCCGTTTTGTTGCTAACAGCCTCCCTAATGGATGTGAAGTGGTGTTTCATTCTGGTTTCTATTTGGATTGCCTAATGGCTAGTGGTGGTGAACATCTTAACACAAGATTGTTGGCCATTTGTACATCTTCTTTGGAGAACTGTCTCTTCAAATCCTTTGCCCGTTTAAAAAAAATCATTGCCTTTTTGATAAGCTCCTTTTCTGTCATGACTTGCCAGAGCAGCTTCTGTGTTTCTGTTGGTTGCCACCAAGCACTCCGACTGATCTGCTTCTCTCAGCTCCACAAGCCAAGGCCATACTTGTCCTTCCAGCCAGCACAGTGACTCGACGTTTGTACAAGCAGCCATGCGGCATTCTGGACACAGACGGCAGTACCTACTGGGACTCACCCTCTCACCACCCTAGGAACAGGGAAGCCATGGGGCCATAATGACCCACGTTCAGGTAATCACA
The DNA here is from genome assembly GCA_006410875.1 of Neotragus pygmaeus. Lineage (NCBI taxonomy): Eukaryota > Metazoa > Chordata > Mammalia > Artiodactyla > Bovidae > Neotragus > Neotragus pygmaeus. Next base: position 977,231 of record SJYV01021317.1, read on the forward strand.
AAGAAAGAGCCGCCGAGAAGCAGGCCTAGAATAAAGGGGGAGGTGCGAACAGAAACCCAAAGCCCCCAGAGGCAGAGGTGAGAGGGGCTAGAAGTCAGGGGTGCGAATGAGGCTCCTGAGTCTGTGCCTTATTCAGGACCGAGGGTCTGAAAACCTCCGGAGCGGGGCCTGGGTCCTGTGGGTGAGTAGGGAGCGGGGCGGTTGGGAGGAGGCCAGTCTGCCAGAACCATTCTGGGTTGTCTGCATCCCCCACGCACAATGAGCGTGTGCAAGTCTGGCTCATCCATAACTTAGTTTAATCCTTTGTAGGGTGCACCGTGGGCGGGGAGGAGCCTCCATCTGCCCCAGAGGGTCCAGCCTGGGTGGACTGGAGCAGGCGCTTCTCCCTGCTGGTCTGGACTCCTGTTTCAGGGCCTGAGTACGCCCCATCTTCCCAATCAAAAGCAGGTTGAGGGGTGGGGGCACCCAGGCTCCCCTCCTCCTCCACCAGCCTCTGTCGGCCTCACTTGTGCCCCGCCTGACGTCCTGCAAGGTCTGAGACCTCTTTGGTTGCTGGCTGCAGTCCCAGCCAGGCCTTGGTTCTACATGGGAGGGCAGGAGGGCGAGGGGGGCTGTGCACCCAGGCGCTGGCTGGCGAGGGGCATGGCTGAACCTCAGGGTCCTGGGTCCCAGCGGGAGATGTGCTCGCGAGCTGGAAAGGAAGAGGAAGAACAAGGGCCGGTGACTGTCCTGGGATGGGGCCCTGCCGTACCAGGTCCAGAAATGGCCTCTACGGGACCCCTAGGGAGCTCCAGATCCCCCAGCAGGGGCTGCGGGGCCGGGCGAGGTTTCACCTCTGCCCTCACAGTTCAGGCACTTGAAGGAATCGGGGCCCACCCAGCAGGGCCCAGTGTGATGGCGTTAGTGGCTGGAGACAAGGGACCTTGAGAAATCCCCGGCTGAGTGCTGTTTGGGTCTGTGTGGACTGGGCCGTCTCCTGCTCCGGGCTCTAGGGGCCTGCAGGCCCAGGATGGGCAGGATAGCCTCGGGCCCAGTGTGCAGACCCTGTAGGTCTGTCACCCAGACACCCGCAGGGACACCCCCGGACACCCCCAGGGACAGGGGATCCTCGGGCCCGGTGTGTGGACACAGCAAGTCTGTCACCCGGACACCCCCGGGGACACCCCCGGGGACAGGGGATCCTCAGGCCTGGTGTGCGGACCCTGTAGGGCCGTCACCCGGACACCCCCGGGCCTGGGCCAGGGCAGGGAGCCACGGGAAGGCCCTCACCAAACTGGCAGATGTAGCGGTTGCGGGTTTTGCAACGCTGGTCATTCCAGTTGAAGGCAGCCGATGCCTGCAGCTCCACGCAGTTGCCAAACCTGCGGGCCGAGGCAGCGAGTGCTCAGGCGGAGGAGGGAGGCGGGAGGCCGGGAGAGGCTCCAAGCCCCCTCCTGGGGACAACCTGTGCCCAGCCGGGGCCTCCCGGTGCCCCACTCCACACTCACAGGGGCCTCTGGGAGTCGGAGCCCCCCGCCCCCCCGTCTCCACACCTGCTCCTCCAGCCGCTCCAGCTCCTCCTTTCTCAGGGGGCACCTTGCCTNGCTCCACTTCCTGGAGCTCCTGGGCTCCGCGCTGCGGCCGGGCCCGGCCGCCGCGCGCGCCGCCCCCGCCGCCCCGGGGGTCCTCGCCTGCCAGCACGCCTTCGGCGGCTGGGGGACCCTGGTCAACCCCACCGGGCTGGCTCTGTGTCCCAAGACGGGGCGGGTCGTGGTGGTGCACGACGGCAAGAGGCGAGTCAGGGTCTTCGACTCCGGGGGAGGCTGCGCGCATCAGTTTGGAGAGAAGGGGGACGCCCCCCAGGACCTTCGGTACCCGGTGGACGTCACGGTCACCAACGACTGCCACGTGGTCGTCACCGACGCCGGCGACCGCTCCCTCAAAGTATTTGACTTTTTCGGCCAGATCAAACTCGTCTTGGGAGGCCACTTCTGCTTGCCGTGGGGTGTGGAGACCACCCCGCAGAATGGGGTGCTGGTCACGGACGCGGAGGCGGGGTCCTTGCACCTCCTGGAAGTCGACTTTCCCGAAGGGGTCCTCCGGAGGACCGAACGGTTGCAGGCTCACCTGCGTCGCCCGCGGGCGGTGGCGGTGTCCTGGCTCACCGGGGCCATCGCGGTCCTCGAGCACCCGCTGGGGCCCAGCGCCTGCAGCAGCAGCACGGTGAAGGTGTTCAGCGCGAGCATGCAGCTCATCGGCCAGGTGGACTCCTTTGGGCTAAGCCTCTTCTTCCCTTCCAAGATCACCNGACATAATACCCATTTCCTAGAATTCTTTAAAGGAACATATGAGATATGTTACATTTTGTAAGTAAAAGGAACAATGTAATTGGCCATCTATTATTATGAATGTTGACCAGAGCCGTGCTTCTTCTGTCCCAAGGCATCTGGTGCTTCTAAGTTGTTCCATATTCCTTGTGAAGGGAAGGAACCCATTGATAAATGAACGTGCTCCAAGATATGAGGGGCCCAATATGTTATCATTTCCAGGGGGAGATGCTGCTGCAAAGAATGCTGCTAACAAGGATGAACCTGCAAGCTAGATCAGAGCCCAGCAGGCACAGAGTAATGTGTCATTTTGTGTAACTATCACAGTACAGATATCTTATTGATGATATGACTAAGTAAGTATCATTATACTATGAGACTCATATAGAGGACAAGCCAGAACTACCTCGGTAAGGAACGGCGAGACAGACATGAAGGTGCCAAAACCTTAACTTTTCCTATTGCCATGTGCATAAATGCCATTAAAGCAGCCCCAACCATTGGCCTCTTGGCTCTTGCATGAAAAAGCCCCAACTTTTATGCTTTATATCTACATGACTTTAGAATAAGCTATCTAAGCCCATCCCAACCCCAGTTTTCTCATCAATAAAATGGATGAACAACTCCTGTCCTAATTAAGTCACAGGACTGTTGTGAGATTCCAATGAGATAAAGGGTGTGAAAGCTCCTTGCAAGCTGTAAAGTCGGTGCATATCTGAGGGACTGACATTCTGAAACTGACTGTGAATAAGGTCAACCCTGGCAAAACAGATCCAGGGAGGAAAAAAATAATCTGTACTAGCAACTCTGGCTTTGCCTATCCTTTTGAGTAGCATATGACCCTGGGGATGCACCAGCTACAGGCAGCATCTGGCCAAGGGCAGGCAGTCCTCTCTGCACAAGCCTGTATCAGCAAACTAGACCCAGTCACCACCTCCCCCGATCAAACCTGCTTTCCTCCAGCCCCACACACATATGGTGTCCTAGCCTATGCAGATGTCCTGTGCACTCAGAAACTTCAGCTCTTTGTAGATGAACATATTCAGATAATGAGAGGCTCCTGGAAATATACCCCCTGGCCCATGGCTCCCAGCCCTTGCTCAAATCTGTCTCTGGAGGCAGGCTTTGCTCAGTACACCCAGACAAAGCTTAAGAAATTAGCAGCTCCAGATACTGGTCGTCATACCCGATGGTATCCATGGTGCTGGAATTAACCAGAGATGAAGTAAACGCACACACTGCCACATTAAAATAACAGAGACCTCTGTCTCAAAGGTTCCGAGTTTCATGTGTAAAGATAAAATGGCCTATCGTTTCAGGAAGGAGGCCTTAGCAGCACTATCGGTTCATCAGTTATGCCTAGGATAAAACTGGGCTAGGGGTGCAGTGGCACTTGGCTCCCCTGGCATGATCAAAAGGTATTGATCATTGCAATGCCAGTGATTCCACCAAGAGCCCTCAAAGAAGACCACAGTTGGAGGGTGGGCAGGCTTTGCAGCCAACTGTACCTCAACCCTTGTCTCCAATACCAGTGATGCAACCCTAGGCTGAGTCCAAATTACACAGACCATGGTACCACCTCTTAACTGGCCTCCCTGTCAGCGTCCAAGCCATTCATCCTCCACGAGCAGTCAGGGTAAAGTCTGATGATATCGCTTCTGTTTAAAAACGATTCATAGTTCTCTCTGACTGCAAAACTGAATGAAGTTGAAATCTCTAAGCCTAGAATTCAAAGACCTTCTCAAGCGGGCCACAGCGAACAATTATAAATGCTGCTTTAATTATTCCCTTTCATGCTCTTTAGGCTCCAGCCCCAAATGAACTCCTTCTGATACCTGAACTCAGCCTGTAATTCTTGTCTTTGCACTTTGTCTATGTTGTGTACTCCATTTGGAATGCTTCTTTCTTATCCAAATCCTACTGGATTTTCAAGCCATCTCAAACCCTACCTCTTCCATGAAGCTTTCCCCGATTTTTCTAGTTTACATTATTTTAGCTACCCATTATCTATACTTGGGAAGCTCCTATAAAATACTGATGTCCAACCATCACTCAGAGATGCTGACTTAGTATGGAGTGGGACCTGGCAACTGATTTTTTTTTTNTTGATGCAGGCGGAGGGGGCGCCGGGGGCAGGGCAGGGTAGATAAGAGGGAGACAGAGAGGCAGCTGAGGGGACGATGGGGACGGTGGGGGGACGCAGCCTTCTGGGGTCCCCATCTTTTAAGTGAGCCCTGGGTCAGGGACGTGTCTCGTCTAGCTCCGGACCCACAGCCAGCCGTACTTGCACCTCCCAGCATGAGGGCCCCAGGGCGGCCCAGGCCCTCAGGGCGCTCGGGCAGGAGGCGGGCAGGTGGGGGTCTGGTCGTGTCTGAGGGCTCAGCACGCAGGCCCCGCTGGGAGGGTGGGCAGTGGAGGGCTCACCCCTGGTTGTCCGGCTGCCCAAAGGCGAAGCTGGTGAAGGACTGGTGCTCCCCCGTGGTCCAGCGGAAGGAGTCCTTGGCGCTCTTGTAGGTGAGCCCTGGGCCACAGCAGCCAAGGTTGGCCCTGCACCCGAGGTCCCGGTCCCGCCCGCTCCCTGGGCTGAGGGCCTGCCCAGAGCCTGCTGCCCAATGCCCAGTGGGCCCCCGACCCTGAGACCCCGTTCCCAGCACTTCTGGCTCCTCTCCATCAGCTCTCTCCCTGGGGAGGGGACGCATCAGCCTGACTTGTGGCTCCATTCCGGGCTCCCAGCCCTCACCACGCCCTGACTGCTGGCAGGGCTCTGGGTTACCACGGCCCAGATCCCTGGAGGGGCATGGGCGTCCCAGCCCCACAAGCACCGCACACGCGTGGACACACACGCCCCTCCGCCCCCCACATCACCCAGGCACTCACCGATCCAGAAGTTCCTGGTCTCAAAGTCACTGTCAGTCACCTCGTTGGTGGTCTCCAGGCGGCCCAGGAAGAAGGCCAGGATGTCCTGTACTTTCTGGCTCTCAATCTGGGCGAGCACCCCGCCCTTGCCCTGTAACCCCCACTCTGGGTCACGCTGGCCCCAGAGTGCAGGCCAGCCCCTCCTGTCCCTCCTGCCGCCCACTGTGGCCACAGACATCAAACCTCTGTGCCGGCCAGGCTGTCCCCAGCCAGCCATCCCCACCAAAGCCTCCCGCCTTCCTCTCCCCTGCCCACCTCTCCTTTGGCAGGGTCCCAGCCTGGGAAGGGTTTGTTTCACCTGCTCAGTGTCCTAAATACATCGGGATTGCTTGCCAGCATTAGTAAGTGGAGAGGTCGAAGGAATGCATCTCTTAATCCAGGGTCCCTCCGTTAAGATCCCTGCTTGGGCCCAGGGGGCAGCTGCTGGGAAGGTGGGGTGAGCTGTTACCTGACATTTCATCTTGGCGCCGTAGTAGGTGTCCGCCTCCGAGGACACCATGAAGCAGTCTCCGTCGATCCTCAGATCGCAGGTGTGGTAGGGAAAGCGCACCTTGGCTGGCGGGAGGGGAGCCTGACTTTGTGTGGGACCTCAGAGTGGTCACGCTTCCTGTCCTGCAGGCTGTTAGGCTCAGGGTGCCCCTTCCCCAGCCACCTGCTCCAAGCTAGTAAATATTAACAACCAGCTCTCTCTCTCAAAAAAGATAATCTGTGATTGCAGCAGTTCTGTTTCTGGGGTGTGGAGACCCCCCACCATGGCCAAGTTCACTCAGGGAGTGGGCAAGAGTGCACACCATGGGCGTCTGTGGGCTGGTCCGGGAGCCCTCACCGAGGGGTCCAGGGCGGGCCTAGCCAGTCAGGGGCTGTGTGGCGGGACTCACTGGCACACTGGGCTCCCCCGAAGCCGACGTCACAGACGCAGGAACACTCCTCTTCCCGGAACCGGCCGTGCACGCACTGCACGCTGCACCGCACTGCCAGGATGGGGGGCGGAGGATGTGCACGGATGCCAACCCCAGCAAGAACACCCGCCTGGGACTCGTCTGTGCTCTTTGGCATCTTTGGTTTGATCTTGTCAAGAGAAGCGAATCAGAGCTGGGGGAGGAGCTGCTTGTGGTCACAGAGCTGGGGGATGGGCGGGAAAGGAATCCAGCCAGGATCCTTAACTGCCCTCTCTGCACCCTCCCAGAGCCTACAGGCCAGATCCGGTTTCACTTGCAATCTCCTGCACGGCGCAGGGTCTGGCGGTCAGTCGGTGCTCAGTGGATGCCTACTGGACGAGGATGCGCTGTGTGCGCTTCACTCACCCAGGTGCCCTGACCCGGCTCCATGTACTCCTCACCTTGACAGTATCTGCCTGTGTATCCGGGGGGGCACAGGCAGTGGCAGGTGCTAACGTTGAGATGGCCGTGGTTCCGGCAGCTCATGCGACATGGGTTCCTGGGGACCTCTGGTCAGACGGAAAGGAAACGCTGAGCGGGCCTCCTCTGGGCAGGCCAGGCTGGTGCCTCCCTGGGTCCTGGGCCAGGGCTTCCAGGACAGCCTGTCACCCTCCTCTGCATCACCGGATCAGACCAGCTGGTGAGGGCACTTACCACAGAGTCCCCCTGCGTGATCCCAGGCTTTAAAGCAGCCCGAGACGCTGGCTGTGCAGAGCGAACACCAGGCACCCTTCTTGTAGGGGACGATGGTCTTCCCGTTGATCTCCCAGTTCCCTCTGCAAAAGCAAGCAGCGGACGGCTGCAAGGAGCTGGCCTTGACTGTGGCAGGGACAGGCCCTGCTGCCTGCACCCCATCCCCTGTCAGTTCCTTCCTGCCCTGCCAGGGAGTCAGGGAGCTGGGTGAGACAGGGAGATTTCCCAGGAGACAAAAGATGACCTCCAAACGAATACTGGACAGATTTCCCGAATGCAGGGTGGTGCTTCCGGGAACTGGCGACCGGGCAGAAGTCGCGCTCTGTATGGCCAGAGTCCCGGGTGCTGCTCTCTCCCTCCAGGGGTGCAGACCCGGGGTAAAGGCCCAGGGGTGGGTGTGTGGGTGTCTCACCCTGGCTGAGAGCACCCCTGCCCTGCAGTCCAGCAGGAGACGGCAAGGCTCTGCTATGCAGGGGGCTTACCCAGGAGAGTAGGCGCAGACAAAGGCTTCCAGCTTGCCCTGGGCCCCAGAGCAGAGGTGCCGCCCACAGCCCAGCTGGCTCGAGGTGGCCCACACGAGCTGTAGGAGACATGGAGGCTCAGATACCCCATCGTGCACCCCCCTCCATTCCCGGTCTGGGGACCTGCAGCCTGCAGGATGCTCCCCTGGGGAGGGCAGGCATTTTTGTCCCAAACCAGGCAGATAAACAGTTTTGTCATCTCCCTGGGAACCCGAGGAGCAGAGCAGCTGTGCTGGGCAGGGCTATAAGGATGGGTGGGAATAGTCTAGAAAGGCCTCCTGGGTGGGGAGGTGAGGGTCTGCAGATACCTGAAGGGTGGGGAGACCAGATGGCTGGAGGAGAGTGGCAACAGGAATACCTGGACATCAAAGGCCTTGCGATGGTTGCAAAAATGGCCCCAACGCCTCACACATCCCCACAGCCCATTCTTTACAAAATGTGGTTTTGCATCAAGAGGAGTCTCCCACGCCTCGAAAATGGCTGGCCCCATGGCCCATATTGCTCAACACAGTGCTGGAGAAATGATAGTCTAGCCGTTTTAAACCTAGGTCTCAGGAGACCCTGCAGTTTCCACTCATTCTCTCTCATGCTCAGCCACCATGTGAACAAGCCTGCTGGAGGCTGAAAAACCTTAGAGGGCAGAGATGATCCACTGAGGCCACTGTGGACAGCCAGCTCCTAGCCCACCCAGCAGCTGGTTGTGGTTGCAAGAGTGAGCGCTGTCAAGACCAGAGGAAACTCCCAACCGAGCCCAACCCAAACTGCCAGCCTACAAAATCACAGGATGCTAAATTTTGGGATAGTGTGTCAGGCATCAATAGCTACCTGACACAGGTTTTTAATAGTATTCAAAACTTAGGTTTAAAGTATTAGAATCAGTGACCACTTGGAAATAACACAAATGGTCAATACCCAAGAACAGCCCAGCAAACTCCAGTAGCTACTAAAAATGACCAGCATGAGGCCAGGAGATATGCCCGTGTAATCATATATATATATATCTCCAACAAGTAGAGAATGTGCATTCTTTTTAGGAGTGCATGGAATTTTGCAGACATTGATCCCTCACTAAACAGCAAAGTGAAAGTGAAAGCTGCTCAGTCCTGTCTGACTCTTTGTGACCCCATGGACTATATATAGTCCATAGAATTCTCCAGGCCAGAATACTGGAGTGGATAGCCTTTCCCTTCTCCAGGCGATCTTCCCAACCCAGGAACTGAACCTAGATCTCCCTCATTGCAGGCGGATTCTTCAGCAGCTAAGCCACGAGGGAAGCCCAAGAATACTGGAGTGGGTAGCCTATCCCTTCTCCAGCAGATCTCCCCAACCCAGGAATCAAACTGGGGCCTTCTGCATTGCAGGCAGATTCTTTACCAGCTGAGCTCTCAGGGAAGCCTAATAGCTGCCTAATAGCNCAAGAATACTGGAGTGGGTAGCCTATCCCTTCTCCAGCAGATCTCCCCAACCCAGGAATCAAACTGGGGCCTTCTGCATTGCAGGCAGATTCTTTACCAGCTGAGCTCTCAGGGAAGCCTAATAGCTGCCTAATAGCAAGATTCAACAACTACCAGATAACCAATGTCTTACAGATCACATTCTATGAATTCAACGTAATAAAATCTAAAGGAAGTAATTTAGAAGTGAGTAAAGGAGAAAACCTGGCTTCTCTGGTGACTCAACGGTAAAGAATCTTCCTGCCAATGTAGAAGCCTTGGGTTTGATCCCTGGGTCAGGACGATCCCCTGGAGAAGGAAAATGGCAGCCCACTCCAGTACTCTTGCCTTGGAAATCCCATGGACAGAGGAGCCTGGCGGGCCACAGTCCATGGGGTCGCAAAACAGTCAGATATGACTTAGCGACTAAACAACAAAGGAGAAAACCTCATTAGGAAATTTAAGTATACACTTCAAAATCACAGACAACATTATAATGGAGGGACTTCCCTGCTGGTCCAGTGGCTTGTCAATCAGAATAGATGCTTGGCTGGAGCAGGATCCTAGAGACTCACTACTGTGACAAATAGACCCGCTCTGATTCTAGACATAGGAGAAATCCTAGGTGTTCCAGGGAAGAGGCTAGGACAGGTACCTTCTGGGAACGTGGGATAACAACTGTTTACTAATACGTAAATATTTTAGTGTTTGATTAACTATTATAACCGGTGGTACCTAGATGAACCACAGTCCTGCAAGTAGGAAGGCAGGGAAGCGGTAACGTTTAAAGATATATATTAATGTCGGTATTGTGATTATTTTTTAGAAAGCTGGTTTTAGTTGTGGCATGTGGGATCTAGTTCCCTGACCAGGGATTGAACCTGGGCCCTCTACATTGGTAGAGTGTGGAATGAAAAAGTTATCTTTTAGACATATATGCTTATTTATGGATAAAATTATAAATCTAAAATTTGCTTAAAAATAACATGGGAGGAAAGGGAAATAGGTAAGGCTATAGATGAAACAAAATGAGCCATGACAAGAATATACAATGGAGAAAAGACAATCTATTCAATAAGTGGTGCCGGGAAACTGGACAACATATAAAAAATAATATTAGAACATGACTTTAAAAACCTTAACAAACTTAGATTGGAAAGAAATGCCTGTAAAGGCTACTTAGTAAGTTGATATGAAAAAATTAGTAGAAAGAATCAAGAATAGCCGGAAATTTTTGAACCATAATAATAATATGGGGGATTTTCCTGTCAAAAAACTTTTTATGAAGCCATAATAATTAAAGCACCTATGTACAGAGTAATAAAAAAAAAGCAACAAGAAGAGAGAACTCAGCAGATATAGGAGCTTGATATATGACTGAGATGGCATTAGAGTCCGTGGGGGAAAGAGTCAATACTTAATACAGAAGTAAAAAAAAAAAAGAAAGATAAAATGAAATTCTACATCACCTGGTGGCTTAATGACTTCAACATGAATAAAGGAAAACATTTAAACTTTGGAAGAAAAGAAAGAATATCTTCCTGATGTCAGAGTTGAATAGGATTTCTTAAACATAATACAACAAATGGACGAACCATAATGAAAATCGTGAGAAGTTTGATTACATTAATATTGAAATTCTCTGAAGATTTCTTACAAAAGTCACGTAAACAAAGAGAAAATACAAGCCATATGTTAGAAAAAAGTATCTGCAACCAATATGACCAACAAAAGTATAAAGAATATAGAAAAGATGCTTATAAATTATTAAGGGAAAGATGAACTTAACCAGCAATGAAGCAGAACAGAAAAGAGGCTCAGTCTCACAGGTAATCAGAGAAATGGAAATTAAAAACAGAATGAGGTAGTGTTCCACAGCATCAAGTTGGCAAAACTTAAGGAGCTGACAGTACTGGGAAGTGAGAACTGGTTTGCCGAGAGCAGTGGAGTAGGGGCACCACCGCGACCACAGGTAGCAAGGCTGTAGGTGCCTGCTCCCTTTGACCCAGCCACTCCCCTTCTAAGTGTATCCTAGGGCGGGAGTCCCCAGTCTCCAGGATCTAGCACCTGATGATCTGAGGTGGAGCTGATGTAATAACAGTAGACATAAAGTGCACAATAAATGTCATGCACTTGAATCATCTGGAAACCATCTCCCTCAATTCCAGTCTGTGGAAAAACTGTCTTTTACAAAACCTGTCTTTGATGCCAAAAAGTTTGGGGACTGCTATCTTAGAGGAACTCTGGACCCGTGTGTGCAAGAGGGTCTGAGCTGGGATTTATGTGTTGTGGTGTGACTTGGAATAGTTAAAAAAAAAAAAGTAACCCCCAGATACCCCAAAATTGTAGTTTATTCATAGTAAATCTCCCATGCTCACTCAAATCAATGGAAGTAAATCTTACAAATGTGATCTGGAGTGATAAACACAAATGGCAAAATGAAGTGTACATTTAGGTATGTTTAGAGAGCACTTAGGATTTAATAACACATAACCCACTTGCATAAGGAGAAAAGGCATCAAAACCCTTCCACATGTAGCAAAGGTATTCCATCATGCTTGGGGGAATTGCCTGTAGTCCAGCAGTTAGGACTGGGTGCTTTCCTTGTCGGGGACAGGGTTCCATCCCTGGTCAGGGAATTGCTTGAGATTTTGCCTGTGTTTTTCAGGGCTGGACCTTGGCACCTAAATGACACCAGTCATAGTGAAGATACAATTTTGTGGAGGGGAGAGAAAAAGGAAACACGCTTGGGGAAGGGGGTGATCCACCTGGACTCCTGGAGGGCAGGAAATTTACCTCTGGGGAGGGACAGAGGTGAGTGGAAGAGGAGGGCTTTGGCTTAGCTTTATTTTTTTAAAGAAATTATTTTAAAAAAGCATATATAGTTAACATTGTCTAAATCTAGGTAGTGGGTAAGAAAGTGCAAGTCGCTCAGTTGTGTCCAACTCTGTGACCCCATCCATTCCAGTATTCTGGCCTGGAGAATTCCGTGAAGTGTAGAGTGGGTAAGAGGGAGTCCATTATTTGGTTTAGTTTTGAAATATTTCACGTTTAAAGCTGAAAAAAGGCCAACTAACGGGAGGAAAAGCGACCACCAGTTTTAGGACAAACTGTAGACCCTCCGAGCAATGGCAACCCACTCCAGTGTTCTTGCCTGGAGAATCCCAGGGACGGAGGAGCCTGTTGGGTGCCGTCTATGGGGGCGCACAGAGTCGGACACGACTGACGCGACTTGGCGGCAGCAGCAGCAGCAGCAGACCCTCCGAGCAGGGGCCCCGGGCCGGAAGGCCGGCCTCACCTGGGTGTAGCGGGCGCAGGTGGCGTTGGGGGCGCACTCGGCCGCCGCGTGGCTGTACTGCCGCCCCTCGGAGAACCACAGGCCCACTACGTGCACGAAGGTCGCGGAGCCCGCGGGCAGCAGCTGCGCGTTCCAGCCCACGTGCCGGGCGTCCCGCGGGATGGAGGCAGGGCTCGGGGCGGGGGCACCGCAGAGGGCCGCCCGGGCCTGCGCTTGCCGGGCCAGGCTGTCGCTCCAGTCCTGGGGCGCGGGGGGGCACACACAGCAGCATCATTCGGGGCCCCGGGCTAGGCCCGACTGGCCCACCCCCGCTCCGCACCGCAGCACGACCACAGGCCGTGCCTACAAGGAGAGCCCTCGAGCAGGGATCGCGCTTGGCGGCTCGAGCGCTCTGGGCTGGTTTCGCCCACTTCCTCGGGGCCAGGGAAAGGCAGGCAGGACCTGCAGGGGGCGCTCCAGGCTGTGGGAAAGCCACCTGCCCATCTGGCCCCCCACCCCAGAGCCCGGCTCGCCCAGCACTGAGAGCCTCCGGCGATGGCACCCTCAGGCCATGCCCAGGACACCACCCCACTAAGGCGCCGGGTGTTCCTGGGGGCGATTGCCAGCCCAGGAGATGGGCTGGGCCTCTGCTGTAATCTTTCCCGTCCCTAATGCGAGCTCTGCCGTGCGCAGGGCTTCCGAACTGGTTCCGTGCTAGGTGACCCTAGCCCTGTTACTGTCAGAAAGGCTCCCTCTTGGCGTCCCTTCTGTGATGTAAAAGTTGCAACAGCCATGCCGCTGTGTCTTATTCCCTCATTCTGGTTTTGGAGTGTGTAGGGGCTCCAGCTGGGAAACCGGACCCGAGAAGGTGTAAGAGGTCTCCAGGGCCTCTGCTTTGGTCTCAGCAGGCAGAGCTCTCTGGAGTGGACCCAATCCACTCTCCCCAACCAGGCGTCCCTGCCCCCATCCACCAGCCCCCTCCTCTGAAACAGGGACCTCAGCAACTAAGATGACATGTGTTCTGGTCCAGCCCTGGCACCTCATTCCAGTTGTGTGACCTCCAGCCATCTCCTAATTTCCATGAGACTCAACATACTCTTCTGTAAAATGGGATGGTAAGGTGGGAGCTTCCTGGTTGCCTAGTGGTTAGGGTTCTGGGTTTTTCAGGGCCCTGGTTCAGTCCCTGGTCGGAGAACTGAGATCCCACAAGCCATCAGGCATGGCCAAAAAAAAAGGGGGTGGGTGATAAGGTAACCACGGGATAAGATGGTGTGAGGATTACAGGCTGCAGGGAGCAACGTGCTGCACTGAGGGCCTGATCCCAGCAGACGGTGGCTGTGATTTCACCGCTGACGGGGGCTGCACGGGGCCCATCAGGGCCTCAGCCTCCCTTGGGTGCCCAGGGCCAGAGCTGTGCGTGTGACAGAGGCTGAGGCGTGGGGCTCCACTTGCGTTTTTAATGATGTGCTCTTTTCTTGGCCTCAGGCACAAGGGCCGTGGGAAGTGCAGAGCCTGACCAGAAGCACCCTCACTCCAGGCACTAGGGCTGCGCGTGGGAGTCGGGAGCCAGGACCTGGGCCCCTGGGAGGGGCTGAGCACATGCAGAGGCAGGAAAGGGGAGAGGCGACCCCCGCCCCCACCTCCTGGGAAACTGACCCCCAGCGCTCAAGGTCGCGCCGCCTCTGAGGAGTTTGTGGGAAGCAGCCATGGGGAACCTGGCCGGCCCCACGCTGGGCCCCCCTCGCTCCCTGGACCGTTAAGTGGGCGGCGGCAGCCGGGGGCCGTACTGGGGGGCCCCAAGGTGACACCTGCGACCCCGCAGCCCCAGGAAGTACTAGGAAACCCTGCACCCCCGCCCTGGCCCGGGTG
>SJYV01021317.1:991319-1023042 GCA_006410875.1 Neotragus pygmaeus
GGCCCGCCGTGGGCCAGGGGCGGCCGCCCCTCCTGCCCTGCCGGTGCGAGGGCGCCTGGCCGCAGCACGGCCTCCCAGCCCGTCAGGGTCGCCCCTCCGCCCCGTGAGCCGAGCGGGGGCCGGTACGCACCATTCTCTGCATGTTGGCCGCAGGCGGGTGGACCCGGCTTCGCAAGCGGTTGTGCAGGGAGACGAGGAGGAAGCTCTCCTTCTTGCTCAGGACTAGGGTGGGAGACAAGGTCAGGCCATCTGGGCAGCGGCCCTTGGGGCCACCACAGCGCAATGAGGTGCAGCCCTGCACTTACAGTGCAAAATCCAAGACGGGGCAGATGCCGGTGGGCACATGCAGGGACCAGAGCAGAGGATGGGGAGAAGGAGAAAGGCGGAGAAAGGAGGGGGACTGAGACAGACAGGTGTGGGTGTAAAGGAGGCTGAGAGCTGGGGTGGGGTGACCGAGGGGATGCGCCCCGGGGGGCTGGGCGGGAGGAGGGGCCGCAGCCTGGGCTCGCGGCAGCCCCTCTGCCTGGGGCTCCTCTCAGCCAGTCTCCCCCACGGCTTCCAGGGCACCTCCTTGTTCTTCCTCCCCCCCTCATTCTCCTGGCCCAGCTCCATTTTCCTGCACCCCTCTCAGGCCCCCGGAATGTTCCAGGGTGGCTCTTTCAACTGCACCAGCCTGCCCTGGGCTCAGGCCTGGGAACTGGCTCCCGGAAGCCCCCTGGGACCCTCAGAGCATCTCCATGTTTCCCTCACCCCGTGGCCCCCTTACCTTCAGCCATTGGAACCTGCTGCTCCTGCAGCTGGAGTGGCTGCACCCCTGCCCAGGTTGTGCCAAGGAGAGCTAGGAGCAAGGGCAGGAGGCCAGGCCGGCGGCCTCCAGGCCTGGGCGAGGGCTCCAGCCTCAGCATGGGCCTGGTGGTGGCTCTGGGCTCTGCCTGGCTCAGCAGTCCAGCTTGCTTCCTAGACTGGACGGAGCTATTCACGATCCCAAGGAGTAGCAGGGGGTTGGCAGACAAAGGGGAGGCTGCTGAGTAATCGGTGTCCGGACAGCCCCCGTTGTCAGCGCTGGCACGGAGGGAGGCAGACAGCTCCCATCCCGGGGCGCCCTCCCTCCCCCGGCTGGGGCCTGCCCGCCTGCCCGCCCGCCAGCAGCCAGTCGACCAACCTACTGAGTGGTTCGCAGTGACCCCGTGGCCCCTGCTAATCATTGCAGGATTATTGGAGCCCTCGGGGAGCCCTCGGAGACACTGCTGATTGGCCCGCAGACATTCCAGGGCTGCAGATTAACGAATAATAGCAATGCCCAGGCTGGAATGGTGTCCTCCAGGCTCATCAGCAGCTTCTCTTCCCAGCCCCTGGCCCAGGGAGGCTGGGGCCTCATGCCCTATGGGCGGGCAGGAACTGTGCAAGACCCCAGGGGAGTTCTTTCCTTTCTTGGGAAGCTCGTCCCAACCCCCAGCCATGAATTAAACATAAGCAGGTGGTAACTGCACACCAGTCAGGTGCCACCAGTGGGTGGGGGCACCAGGGTGGTGGGTTTGTAGGGGAGTGGGCAGGGGCTGCTCCATGGGTGCCTTAGGACGGTCCTTCTGAGCCATGCCGGGGGCTGCGCCCCAGCCCTGGTGCCCCCACCCACGTGACTGCCGGCCTGTAGCGAGGAAAGCGGGGAGCACATGATGCTCCTGGCTGGCTGCAGTCCTCGGGGAACAAGTCAGCCTCCGGGCCCACAGGCAGGAGGGCCGCTGGCTGCCCTGGTGCTCCGGGGCCCGACTACACCAGCCTGGCAGGGTCCTCGCAGAATCAGCTGGAAGATGCCCACAGCTCCTAGAAAATAAAAGTGTGTCCCCCTCGGGCAGACCGAAACTTATTCAGCCATTCGCAGGGGACAGGCCAGAGAGCCAGGTACTTCTTCCTCCTGGAGTTTGTGTGACCCCTGAACCCTGGGCCAGGCCAGGTGTCAGTTCCTCAGAAGCTTTCCTGAGATGCCAGTGGGCCTGGCTTTTGCGGCTGGGGCTGGGGGCGGGAAACATGATGGAATGTGGTTACCATTGGGGGCGTGGAGACAGAGTCAGGCACAAGGCCCCCAAGCCAGCCTGGGGTTGAGTGTCCCCCTAGATGTCTCAGGGCCTGGGTCATTTCTTCTCTCTCAGACAGATGACCGGACAAACTCAAGGTCACCCTGTCTTGATCCCAGCAATGCTTAATAAAAATAGGGATCTTTTTCTATAGAGTTTACCAAGCAGCTTCGAATATGTGGTTCACTTGGGCAGGGAAGACGAGGTGGTCAGTTTGCAGTTGGGGAAGCTGGGGTCAGTGTGTCTCAGGCCTGGGCCCAGGTCACCCAGCAAGCACAGGGTACTAGTGGCTGATCGAGAGGCCCCGTCTTCACACTCCCAGGCCGTGGTGCCGACCTGCCTTAGTTCCCATCTTGGCCCTGTGAATTCAATTCCCACAGTCCTGCTCTGCTCCAGTTAACAAAAGACCCAACTCCTGCTCCTGGGCTTTGAAGATAAACGTGGCTGGTTTTCCTGGAATACCATGCAGGGCAGCAGCGCAGGTGGGAGGAAACTATACCTTGGGGCCTGGAGTAGAGCGACTTTTGAGGCTCACTGTGAGAGGAGGCCAGGGTGAGCCTGAACGGGAGAGGCAGAGCAGAGCAAAGGCCAGACCGGATGTCAGAACCATGTTCCGACCAAGGAGCCCTGTGCGACCCTGGGATCGTCACTGCCACCCCGGGTCTCGAGGCAGTGGTGTGAGGCAGGGTGACAGCCTCACTGGACTCCCTGCCTGGCGCATTGCACCCTGGTGTACGGAGTATTTCCTCCTGGGTCCAGACCTTTTCCAGGAGCCTGCTGAGTGGCGGGGATGGGCTTTAAGAATGGGCATGGGCATGCATTCCCCTTCTTGTAAAAAGTGTTCCCCAATAAGCAACTTCTCTTCTTTTAAAAACCTAATTATTTATATATTGACTTTCTTATTTCGGCTGCTCCGGGCCTGCTGATGTGTGCGGGCTTGAGTCGCAGTGAGCAGCGGCCTCTCTCTAGTTGCAGCGCAAGGGCTTTCTTTGCGGTGCCTTCTCCTGTTGCAGAGCATGGGCTCTAGGNATTATTTATATATTGACTTTCTTATTTCGGCTGCTCCGGGCCTGCTGATGTGTGCGGGCTTGAGTCGCAGTGAGCAGCGGCCTCTCTCTAGTTGCAGCGCAAGGGCTTTCTTTGCGGTGCCTTCTCCTGTTGCAGAGCATGGGCTCTAGGTGCCCAGACTGCAGGAGCTGTGGTGCACAGGCGTGGTTACCCCGCAGCATGTGGAACCTTCCTGGACCAGGGATCCAACCCATGCACCATCCGTTGGCATGGGCATTCTTAACCCCTGGACCACCAGGGAAGTCTGAAACCTCTCTTCTGATTTCTATCACCATAGAAATCACTATTTATTCTATTGCCATTTATTATCACCATTCTATCACCATTTATTT
The DNA here is from genome assembly GCA_006410875.1 of Neotragus pygmaeus. Lineage (NCBI taxonomy): Eukaryota > Metazoa > Chordata > Mammalia > Artiodactyla > Bovidae > Neotragus > Neotragus pygmaeus. The sequence continues at coordinate 994,792 of SJYV01021317.1, forward strand.
GTAATGTGTGCCGTACTTGGTTACTCAGTCATATCCGACTCTCTGCAACCCCATAGGCTGTAGCCCACTAGGGTCCTCTGTCCACGGGATTTCCCAGACAAGAATAGTGGAGTGGGGTGCCATTTCCTGCTCCAGGGGATTGTCCGAACCCAGGGATCAAGCCTGCATCTCTTGCATCTCCTGCATTGCAGACAGATTCTTTACCACTAGCGCCACCTGGGGAGCCCCCCACATTTCATGTAAACGGACTCAGAATATACCTGCTTTGAGGTGCGGACTCCTCTGCTCTGTGAAATGCTGTGAGATTCGTCTGTGTTGCTGCCTGTATCAGTCGGTTGTTTCCACTGCTGCTTTAATAGATGATGGTGTTTCACTCTATTTTCATTCTACTATTGATGAATATGAGGTTGTTTTAAGCTTTTGTTTATTATGGATAAAGCTACTATACACATTGTACAGTTTAAAATTTTTATTTAATAAATACCTGTAAAACAGAGAAAAGACAAAGCTGTCCAAAGCATGAAGGGAAGAGGGGACAACACCTCAGCGGAGCCTATAGCAATCAGAAAGGTTGTGAGAGAGTGTTAAGAGCAACTTTATGTCAACAAAACAGACAAGTACAATGGACAAATTTCTAGAAAGATAAATTACCAAAATTGAGTCAGGAAGAAATAGAAAATCTAAAAAAAAGAAATAGAAAATCTAAGTACATCCACCATAGCAAAAGAATTTGGATGGAAAAATCTTCCCACAAAGAAAAGCTTAAGTGCAACTAACTTTACTGGGGAATTCTATCAATATTTAAAGGAGAAATAATACCAATCATGTATAAACATTTCCAGAAATCAGAAGAGGAAGATTTTCCAACTCACCTTACAAGATCAATATTATCCTGCTACCAAAGCCAAAGACATCTCAAGAAAACTATAGATCAAGATCACTCATGAATACAAAAACAAACACCCTCAATGAAATATTATAAAAATCTAGCATTGTGTAAAAGGATTAACATCATGACCAGGTAGGATTTATTGTAGGAATACAAGGTTAGTTTAAAATGGAAGTCAATTAAATGTATTGTATTAATAGAAGGACTTCCCAGGTACCGCAGAGGTCAAGAATCCACCTGCCACTGTAGGAGTAAGAGATGCGGGTTTGATCCCTGGTTTGGGACGATCCCCTGCAGCAGGAAACGGCAGCCCACTCCAGTATTCTTGCCTGTGAAATTCCATGGACAAAGAAGCCTGGTGGGCCCAGCCCATGGGGTTGCAAAGAAGCAGACACTAGAGAGACTGAGCATGCACGCCCTGTAATGACAGAATACAGGATAAAACTCGTGATCCTTTCAAAGGCACAGAAAGAGCATTTCATAAAATTCCAAACCCATCCTGCATGAAGATTCTCAACAGACTAGGAATAGAAAGGAAATNGATGCTGGGAGGGATTGGGGGCAGGAGGAGAAAGGGACAACTGAGGATGAGATGGCTGGATGGCATCATTGACTGGATGGACATGGGTTTGGGTGAACTCCGGGAGTTGGTGATAGACAGGGAGGCCTGGTTTGCTGCAGTTCATGGGGTTGCAAAGAGTCAGACACGACTGAGCGACTGAACTGAACTGAAGTTAAAATGTGATGTTTTCATTAATGTGTACATTGTGAAGTGATTCCCACACTCAAGCTGATTATCATATCATCACTTTGCATCATTATCTCTTTTTATGTGGTAAGGATCCAAGATTTCAGGGTATAATATGGTAATATTAACTATAGTCACCATGCTATATGTTAATTCTCCACAACTCACTCATCCTGAATAACTGAAACTTTGTACCTTTGAACACGATCTCTACATTTTCCCCACCCCAACACCTGGCAACCACCATTCTGCTTCTTGTTTTAATAAGTTAAAATTCTAAGATAGTGGGGTAAAAGGACCTCTTCCTGCGAGAGCACCAAAATCGCAACTAGCTGCTGAACAACCATTAAGAGGAGAATGCTGGAACCCACCAAAAAAAGATACCCCACATCCAAAGACAAAGAAGAAGCCACAGTGAGACAGTGAAGTGAAGTGAAGTTGCTCAGTTGTGTCCGACTCTTCGCGACCCCATGAACTGCAGCCTACCAGGCTCCTCCGTCCATGGGATTTTCCAGGCANTCTTGAGAGTCCCTTGGACTGCAAGGAGATCCAACCAGTCCATTCTGAAGGAGATCAGCCCTGGGATTTTTTTGGAAGGAATGATGCTAAAGCTGAAACTCCAGTACTTTGGCCACCTCATGCAAAGAGTTGACTCATTGGAAAAGACTCTGATGCTTGGAGGGATTGAGGGCAGGAGAAGGGGATGACAGAGGATGAGATGGCTGGATGGCATCACGGACTTGATGGATGTGAGTGTGAGTGAACTCCGGGAGATGTTGATGGACAGGGAGGCCTGGCGTGTTGCGATTCATGGGGTCACGAAGAGTCGGACACGACTGAGTGACTGAGCTGAACTGAAGCATTTATTGTGTGCCAAACTCTTCTGTGCTGGTGATACAGAAGTTAAATAACTCTGCATTCAGCAAACCTGTATTTAAATGGGTTAAACTGTTGAACAAAATAAAGAAAATATATATTCTGAGAGACACCAGTTAAGCACCCTGAAGAAAAACAGGGAAGGGGGCTAGGGAGGAGGGGGTTGGTGGATGCAGCTTTAAAGGTCTCATCAAGCAGGCACGAGGCGTGAGCAGACCTGAAGCAGGTGTGGCGCTCAGCCTGGTGGCGCCATGGAGGAGGACGGACCACCAGGGAGAGCGGAGGGCAGGTGGAAGGCCCCCGAGGCTTCAGACGTTTGCCCAGCAGGGAGTGAAGGACCAGAGCGAGAGGCAGGAAGACGGGAGATAGGAGCGGCAGTGAGAAGGGCAGGCGGAGCAGTGCGGGCCTGCGGACAGGCTTTTACTCAGGGAGCCAGGTTTTGAAAAGCAGCTCCATCTCTTGTATCAAACTGCACTGACAAACTGCTTTGCACCCATCGGCCCAAAGTGTGACAACCCGGTGCCGGTACAAGCAATAAAGAAAATGGGACTCTTGTACACTGCGGAACTTTTTATAATAGCCAAGGACAAGAAACCCCGTAAATGTCTACTAATAGCAGACTAGTTAAACTATGATTCAGGGCCTTCCCTGGGGGTCCAGTGGCCAAGACTCTGCACTCCCAATGCAGGAGGCCTGGGTTCCATCCCTGGTCAGAGAACATGCTGCAACAAAGACTGAAGATCCCACATGTTGCAACTAAGACCCAGCACAGCCAAATAAATATTTTAAAAATAAATGATTCAACTATATAATGGAATATAATGGAATACTGTAGGACTTTAATTAAAAAATGAAGAAAAAAAAGGAAAAGGAAGCCCTTTCTTAGGTCCTGGCAGGGGAAGATCTGTGAACTGTTTGGTAAAACAATCAAGATGAAGAAGCGCAGCATGCGTCCACTTGCGTTTCTAAAAAGGGGGTTGTGAACATGTCTTTTGGACTTGCTTCCATACGTACAAAATTCTGATGTGATATAAACTAACAATTATATCACTGGTGGTGGCTGGTGAGAACTGGTCAGTGGCGCTGAACACATTTTAGAGATGTTTAATTTTAGACCATGTGAATGTTCTAGACCTACAGAAAATAGTAAAAATGTCACACCCTTTCTCACGCAGCCGGCCGCAGCGAGGAAGGCTGGCAGACAGGCCCTCTGCGCCCCCTGCCCCCCGCCCCGTGGTGCTCACCTCTATGGGGATGTAGAGCATGAACCCCGGCTCGCCCGTGTGCGTCATGCTCATCACCCGGATCCCGTTGGCATAGCCCACGCTCATCTCCTGTGGAGACCAAGGGAGGGGGTCACCGTGGAGGTGTCAGAGGATGAAAGTCTCAGGAGCCCTCTCATTAGCTCTGCACCCTCCCTGCGTCTGACCCTGGAGGAGACAGACACATGTGAATGAAGGAATTTCTTTCCTGATGGTCTGTTTCCAGGCCATAGGGTCACTAGGTGCACAGCCCAGCCTCCCAACACCCAGCTCAGGAGTGCCAGCCCAGCTGCTGGGGGAGTGGAGGCGGTCTTTGACAAGCAGGAAACACTTCTCTCCACAAAGTCCTGCTGAAGATCTGCTGTAGTTTTAGTCAGGACATCAGGAGCTACGAAGAACCTGGCAGACCAGCCCTGGGCACTTGCCCCAGAGAAGATGCTGGTTCACCTGCTACCCTGGGGGCAGACACTGGGTTCCCCATGTTCTGAACATGTTTCCAGCAGCAGTGACTCAAAAGGGCCGCTGACTCGACCACGCTCTCTGGCGGGGTGTGGGGAGCCCCAGGCGGCCCCCAGCAGGCCACCTCCGTGGGGAGGCGCTGGGGGTACCAGGGTGTGGGGCAAGCCTCTTCTCAGAGAAAAGAAAGGGCTCTGACAGGGCCGGCCGACAGCTAACAGAGCTTTCTGCTGCTACAACTGTGCCACAGAGAAGAGAGAGCTGTGAAGTCACTTAAGAGGAACCTGACTTCAGTCTGAACTTCAGAGAGCACCCCATCAGTAACTGTCCCAGAGCTGCCTGTGACAGTTGCCAGAACCTCTCCATTAGCCGCTTCCCAGCGTGTTCAGCTGTCCTTCCTTTCACTCAGTTGCACTTTGCTTCACTCAGATCTACTTGCCAAGTATAAGAAAGAAAACTATGTATGTTGTTTAGGGATTCACCTAGCCATTTTTTATCTGAAGGGGCCACATTCACAGAAGTTACTTCATGGGTGGAAAAGAGGAAGCTCTGCATGGAGAGAAGGGACCTGACCTTGGCTGGCGTTTTTTGGCATCAGTGTCGTAATATTACAACATAAAAATGTAATCCACTGCTACAGAAAGCAATGGGCTTCCCTGATAGGTAAGCTGGGAAAGAGTCTCCTGAATGCAGGAGACCCCGGTTCAATTCCTGAGTCGGGAAGATCGCCTGGAGAAGGAAAAGGCTACCCACTCCAGTATTCTGGCCTGGAGAATTCCGTGGACTATACAGTCCATGGGGTAGCAAAGAGTCGGACATGACTGAGCGACTTTCACTTTCACAGAAAGCAATAAATATATAGAACTGATATTGAGAAAAGTTAGGTCCACTTTAAAGATATCAAAGTTTATTAAATAAGAAGACTGTGAAGAATGGAAAATAGTGGATATACTCATTTTGTTTGCTTAATGAACATAAGAACACACTCTGTGGATGTTAACACCATAATGAGAACATGTAATCGCCATCTCTATATAAGAACATTCCCTGCTTATTTAAAAACTAGAAGTTTTCCAGTACTCACCTTGCAAAACAGACTTGGGAAGTGGTCTGGAGTCACAGGGGCATAGGACAACTCTGACAGCACGTCCACAGCGCGAGGACCGATCAGGTTGAGGGCTAAAGGGGAAAGAACAGGCCATGTCTGACTGCTCCAGGTGAGCAGCTGAGCCAGCGGGGAAGGGCTGTTCTGGACGTGCTCACCTATGCCCGGGTCTGGGGATAACCTTCCTGTGTTTGGGCAGTCCTAGGACGCACCTAGATTCCGGCAAACACACTTATCCTGACAAGGCTGCTAAGTGCTGCCACTGACTCCTGGCATGTGAGAGCCTGGCCAGTTGTGGCCTCTTCCTGGGTACAAAGGAAGACGAGTCTCCACAGCCTCCTCTGCAGGGACACTGGGAGCATGAAGCCAGAGCACAGGAGTCCACTCCTCCTTTTCCTTGATGGAAAAGCCTCAAACACAAATCAGTGACAGGAGAGCCCCGAGGAGAGCTGCCCCCTAGCTGGGATCTGTGACAGCAGCTGAGCACGTCACACATCAGATACCCTCAGACGGACTGGAAAACAGGCTGGCTTCCGCAAGCTTCTAGTTTTCCAATCTGGTAGCAAGAAGGCCATCATATTTGCTACGATGAACTCGCCTCTGGTGGAGGCGAGGCAAGGGTCCTTTAAGTGAGAAGCAGGGAGGGGTTAAAGCTGGAATTAGGGGGCAGAAGAGAAAGGGCTGCTCCATGAGAGGATTGCTGAGGGGGAGATAATCAGGAAATAAGTTAACCATCCTTAAGAAATATTTACTTACTAAAAAAAAAAAACTAAGGGGAAATTGTGATGAAAGCAATATTTACATAATGAATTAAAATAATTTAATAATGAGTCATTCGTTAATTCAACAAATATTTACACTCTGATTTGCTGACTATAGGGGATACAGTGGTAACAACACAAACAGAGAAGCAATAAGTCCTCCCACACTTCACTTATACATGTGGGGAAGTGCTAGCAATCGATTGGCTATGACCAGGAGCCTCTTACAAGAGGCTAATTCTGACACTCGTGAACATCAGATATGAAGGCAAATGGAGGAGACAAACCTGGATCACTGGGCCAGCCGACCCCAGAGGGCCCCCTGACCCCGGAGGGCCCCTTACCAGTGTATTTCCAGGTGACGTCCTCCAGAATCAGGTTGCTGTCTTCTGGCATATACTTCTTAAGCCAAGCCCAACAATGGACCTGCTGGTCGGTTGGAGAAATCATGAAGAAACTGAAAGTGAGACCAAAAGTAATCAAAACCAGGCAGCAGAAGAATGATCAGGAAGCAGTGGGTTCTCAGCTGGAGTGAAAGCAACGGACAGAACGTGGCCAACGGTCTCTTCACTTTCAGGAAGGGCCAAGAGCACATCCTCGGACACACCACGTCAGGACAAAGCAAGGTCTGGCGTCCTGCTAGTGCCAAGAAATCATACAGCCTACTAATGTAAGATAAGGCACCTTCTCCAAGTAGAACTACTAATTCTCCACACAAGGTTTTAAATAACCTGGTGCGTTTTTCCCCCCTCCTTGTGGCAGGGTGGAGTGGGGTATGTGTGTGTGCGTGTGCATGTACGGGCACTGCTGATGAACTGGCCATACATTAATGAAGTGTTTTTTGTTCTCGGTGTTATTAACGGTGTCCTGCAGAAGTGGCCACACCGTCTGGGGCCCAGGTGTGGAGAGAGTGGGGTGGGGCTCACCTGCGCTTGCTCAGCCGGGCTACGCTGCAGTCGTTCTCGTACCCGCCACGCTCATTGAGCATGCCGGTATGCACGATGTGGCCCACGGGCACGTCAAGGTCGTTGGAGAAGAGGTACTGGAGAATTTCTAATGCCTGATCCCCAGTGGACTGTAGGGTTGGGGAATGAAACAGAGATAACAGATGTAAGAACCTCTGGCTGGCAATGCGGCCTGACCTGGAAGGCCACTTGCTGAGAAAATTCAACTAGCTGGCCCTTGCGCAACAACATCTGCAGATTTATCCCACTGCAAGGAGCTCAGGTAAGCTAGCTACTGATTCTACTGTCAAACGGGCCTCTACAAGCAGAGAAAGAATCAAAAACAAAGAGCTAAAAATTTTCAGAAAATGTTATAATTCAGTTGACACACTAAAATATACCTGAGTTCTTACAGAATCAATTTTGAAGTGACAGATGAAAAACAAAAGGCATATAATAAACATGCATGTTTCCAAGTCTGTTCTTTGGGTTCTCAAATACTTACTGTTATTTCGAACTTTGTGAAAGAGGACATGTCAATGACACATACGGCTTCCTTACAGCACTTGACTTCCGACTCCACAATCTCAAACCAGTCTGGCTTGTAGAAAGTCTTGCTCTGCTCCAAGGCCAGGAGGTCTATAGGACAGAGAAAACCAAAGGAAGAAGGAAAAGGAGGGGATTTGTCCTGGTGAGTTTCCTTGATAGCTTGGGACAGGATAATTGGTTCTCATTATTTATTCTCCCAGGAACACAGTCGAGCTATACCGATTTAAAAATAAGTGTTAGGACTTCCCTAGTGGTCCAGTGGTTAAGAATCTGCCTGTCAGTAAGGGGACACGGGCTTGACTCCTGACCCAGGAAGATCCCACACGCCATGGAGCAACTAATCCTGTGCACACGACTCCCGGAGCCCGCGTGCCCGAGCGCCTGTGCTCTGCAACAAGACCCCGCGGGCCGCAGCCGGAGAGCAGGCCCCGCGGGCCGCAGCCGGAGAGTGGGCCCCGCGGGCCACAGCTGAGGGAGCCCCGACTCGGCAACAGAGACCCGGTCCAGCCAAAAATCCGTAATTTAAAACCAGACCAAACCAAGATTTATTATTCTCAGGGCAAAAAGAACAAGTATGAGAACGTGCCTTCTTACCCTTGTCTGGTGGCACAAAGTACTTTGGCCTCTCGAATCCATGTTTCTCCATCCACCTGGCTCCCTGCGCGTCCAGCCGGTCATAGAGAGGAGAGGTGCGTAACTGCCTTCCAGTCTGGAAATCCCAACGGGGAACCTTCAGGTCGTAGAGCAGAGCTAGGAGACGGAAGAGCAGGCTGTGAGAGCCCAAGCCACAGAGCTGAGCACCCATATCCACGAGACTCTGGAGCTGCTTCCATTCAAAAGAGCACACTTTCCAGGCTGCTGTAGCCCAATTTCCCAACAGTACCTAGTGTGACAGGAATGTTCCATAAGAAAGGATTGCATTGTAAGAGCTGGTGTTGCCCCTCCACAGAGTTATACAGCTGTGAGTCACATCAAGACTCCAGATCTTTGTTTATAGTTATTTTTAAGCTAGCAGGTGGAAACAATAGGAGAAAGGGTTCTAAACCTTGCTGAGCTCCCAGCAGGGATGAAGGTCACGTCTACACAGGACACAGGAGGTTATATAGTGTGAAACACTGGCATCTGCTTCTTTCCAGCGCCTGTGTGGTTGGAGTCTCAGACCTGTCACACACTTGCCCTAGTATTTAACCATTTCTGAAGCAAAAGGGCACACAGCGCACTTGATATGGAACCTGACAGGTTGCAGTTTGTCCCACTGACATTGTTACATAACAAAGCTAGGGGCAGAATTCACTTCTCCTAATGTCTAATCTGCAACAGCAGTAAGTAAAAATATCCAGAAAGAGTATGATCTTTACTGTCTTCCAGAGAGAAGACTGGACTTCACACAAGGCCAAACAAGAGGTACTTCGCTGAGGTAGAAGCAAGCCATGCTGCCCTCTCTGAACTGTCCAGATCTCTTCTGGGCTTTAGGTTCCACCTTCCAATTTCCCATTTTCTGTCATGCCTGAAACTTGCAACTCATGAGAATCAGAGAAGGGCCCCCAAAGTGCTGTATCTTCAAGAAGCTCAAGCTTCATTACGATTTGCACAGAAAATAAAAAACCTTGGCAGTCACACATACGGTTACCAGCCCGTGCACCACAACCACTGAAGCCGGTGTGGCCTGGAGTCTGCACTCCGCAAAAAGAGAAGCCGCTGCAACAAAAAGCCTGTGCACCAGAGCAGACTAGCCCTCCATGCCAGAACTGAGAAAGGCCCGCACGCAGTGCCGAGCACCCAGCACAGCCGAAAGTAAATACATTATATATATATTTATTTAAAGCTATCCCTAAAGAGCTCACTGGGAAATAAAAAGCCAAGACAAGATAGTGATCCTTCAAAGTCAGAAGCAAAAACAAAGAGAAAGCAGGAATGCATGTCTGGTATTTACAAGAGAAGTGGTTTCTTATCTGGTGAGCATATAGTGGGTTGATGATGAGAGTCACTTACGCTTTGAGACTAACTTGACAAATTCTCTGCCTTGGAAAGCAAATCATGATCTCAAAGACCAAGTGGAGAGTGCGAGGATTCACTATGACATAGCAAAGTGAAAAGAAGGCAAAGACAAGAATGTTCAAGAAGCTGCTGCTGCGCGCCTGACAGGAGTGACCCCCGTGCGTCGCAGTCCACTTCCTGGTCATGGAGGTAAGTACTGTACAACACACTAAACAAAACAGTCCACACGTCATGGGCATAACGCCCTCAACACAGGCCTGGAACGGTCAAACGCCAGAGCCCAACTTGAAGCGACTGCTGAAGAACCGAGGAAGAATCTGCCCCGTGGAAACAGCCAGCCAGATGCCTGCGGAGAAGGGCAATGGGGATGCAGCTTCACTCACGCATGACCTCCATGACACGGTGGCGCAAGAAGGTTCGGCTGCTCTGGAGGGCTCCAAACCGCTTCAGGTCTAGTTCCCAGACGTTTTCCGAGGGGTAGCCGTGCACCATCCATTCAGCAAGGTACCTGCAGAGGGAGAAGTTGCCAGGCCTCTCAGCGCCGTGACACTCTCAGCGCAGGACCAGGACTCAAGCACCAACGGGATCAAAAGACCCTGTCTTGTCAAGACTGGCTGAGCGATTCCTACTGCTCTCACAAGACCACCATGAGGACATGAGCACTCATGTTAAGACTGCCTGGGAAGTATTAGGGCATGGCAGCCCACTCCAGTATTCTTGCCTGGGAGATCCCATGGACAGCGGAGCCTGGTGGGCTACAGTCTACAGAGTCGCAGAGTGAGACATGACAAGTGACCTAGTACACACCCATGAGGAAATAAGACTAAAACAAACATACAAATGTACTCTATACATTTTGATTTTTTCCCCCTGTAAAACAGTCATCTCAAGAGATTATATAGTTATATGGCCTATCACCTTTGCTCCAAACATTTTTGGTAACTTCTAATCCATAACTATCTTCAGAGCCATTCTACAGTTCACCCAAGTATACTTACTGGTCAGTTAATTAAAAAAAATTTTTAAACTGTGGTGAAATACAGACAATATGAAATTTACCATCTTAACCATTTACAAGTACATACATCAGGGATGTTAAGTATTTTCACACTGTTTGTAATGATCACCACCATTCACCTCCAGAATTCTTTTCAATTCCCAAACAAAACAATTTCCAGTAAACAGAGCCCACCCCCTGCATCCCCATCAACCACCATTCTACGTCTGTCTCTAAGAACGGTACTACTCTTATGTATTCAAACAGGTGAAGTTTTATAGTATTGTCCTTTTGACACTGGCTTTATTTTTATTAGTACCAAATTTTAAAATAAAAACTTGGGTGATGAACATGATCTTCTACTCCACTCACCATCACTACTTCCAAACTCAAAAAAACACATTCAAAGGACCAACATTTGTTATGACTGAAGTAGTACAGACGAACACCCAACTGGTTCCCAGGCTAACTCCAAAAGAGGGGTTCACAGTGATGTGTCTGCAACAAGGCCCGAGCACCTTTACAGGGACAGAGCTCTCTATGGACACGTGTTGTCCGCTAACTATGAACGTGCTGGACTAAGTACATCTCAGACCACGTGAACAAGAAAGGAGGAAGCCCAGAAAGCCGAGTCCGATTGGGAAGGACTTACTTTCCAGCTCCTCCACCAAATGAAAGGCCTGCAGAGTTCATTCCCACCAGGACGAAGTAGCCCCGCACTGAGGGAGACTCGCCCATGATGCACCGCATGTCTGGGGTGAAGGTCTCGGGGCAGTTCACCAACTTCACGATCTCCAGCGTCTCCAGCTGTGGCATCCGACGCAGCAGGGAACTCAGCAGGGGCTCTGAGCGACACAACAGACCCAAACCCAGTCCTCAGCTTGAGGGGTCTCAAAACTGCCTTCCCCTATACGCCTCGCCTCCTGCTCCTTTCTCAAAGTGTCTTGGGGAGGTTTTGTGAGAAGAGCCAACTGGGCCATCTATCAGAAGCAGAAGCCTTGGTGGAATTACAGGACATCCCTACAAAGTTGTCGTAAAGACAGAAAAAAAAAAAAGATGCTCTGTAGAAAGGAAAGGTGCTATGGAAGAGCAGATACTATGTGTGGCCCCCAAATAAAATCTCATAGGCATCAGTGGTAGGACAAAAGCTCTTAATTAAAAGGCCCCCAAAGAGATAAGCAATAAAAGGCAGTGTTTTCTTAGGTTCTAACAGCTGCCAAAGACAGATCCTCAGCTTGTTTTAAGGTCAGTCCATCACCCAGGAAAGATCCAGTGGGATAGGGATCAAGATGAAGCTAGACTGAAGCCGGCTGGCAGGGACATGGGACGTCTGTATGTTATTCTCTTCACTTGTAAAAATCTGAAATTTCCCCAAATTAAGGGAAAAATAATTAAGTTCAAGTGGAAGAAAGGACACTCTTCATGACAGACCCTTTCATACCTTTTGAATTTGGAATTACATAATTATATTCCTATTAAATAAATTATTTAAAAACTGAGTAAAAGAGCATAGTAACAATTTTGCTTTTAAAAATTCTCTTCCATATTAAATGAAGTTCTATCAAAAGAAGGTTTCAAAAAAAAAAAAAGTAGGTTTCCTCCTAGCCTAAAATTTCAGCAATGAGTTTAGACGAAAAAGTGAGAAGGCAAAATTAACCAAGATTTTAATTTTAGGTCTCTGAATTGGCTTGCCAGTAATTGTATCCTTAGACCAGACAACCTCTGTGGACAACCAAATGGGGTTGTTACAAAGATCAAATAAGGAACCACAGGTATACCTTGATTTGTTTCCAGACTACTGTAATAAAGTGAATACTGCCATAGTGAGTTATGTGAATATTTTGGTTCCCTCAACAGGGATAAAAATTATATCACAGCACATATAAAAATTATATTGTACTATGTGTTCAATAGAATTATGTCTAAAAAAAACAATGGACAGGATATTTCCTGGCAGTCCAGTGATCAGGACCCCACAGTTTCACTGGTGTGTGCACGGAGTTCAACAGCTGGTCAGGAAATTTAAAATCCTGCAAGCCTTGTGGAGAAAAGAACACCAAAAACAAAAAAGGCAAAAACACAATACCAATATACATACCAAAAAAGGTAAATTAAAAAATACTTGGCCAGATATACAAGCAACCTAAGTGTCCATCAACAGATGTGGTATATATATACAATGGACTGCTATGCAGCTATTAAAAATTTTTTTTTGCTACTTGCAACAACATGGACAGACTTGAAAGGTATTATGTTTAGTGAAATGAGTCAGAGAAAGACAAATACTGTAGGCTATCACCTATATGTGGAATCTAAAAAGAAAAGAAACTAGTAAATATAACAGAAAAGAAACAAATACAGACTATTGGGAGAGGGAAGTGGGAAGGGGCGAGGAGGGGAGGGAGTATAGAGGTACAAAGTACTATGTATGAAATAAATAAGCTACAAGGATGTATTGTACAACACAGACTATAGTATTTCATAACTATTAATGGAACGTAACCTTTTAAAATTGAGAACTGCTATATTTTTGTACACATGAAACTTGTATATTGTGTACATCAATTTTATCTCAAAAACGCCATTAAACATTAAACAATTTCCACTCAGACTTCAGTATATTATTAAAACTATAAAAAGGTAAAAAAAAAAAAAACCCCTTACTGCTAAAATATGCTATTATCCGAACCTTCAGCAAATCCTATCTTTTGCAATTGATAGATCACTGATACAACAGGTAGATCATTAATAAATGATAGATCACTGAAGAAATACACAGCTCACAAATCACAGATCCAATAACACACATAACAGTGAAAAAGTCTAAAGTATTACTGTAATTACCAAATTTCAAGAGATGCAAAGTCAGAAAATGCTGTTGGAAAATGGTGCCAATAGACATGCTCAGTGCAGTGTTTGCCACAAACCTTCAATTTATTAAAAAATAAACTCAGTATCTGCGAAGCACAATAAATGAGACATGCCTGTGTTCCTGAAAAGGCTTTAATGTGTAACATCTTAGACAAATACAAGACTCTCATGTTAAAATCTAGTTTACATACCAAAATGATCCCAGTCTTCCTGCAGATTCTGAATCTCCAGCTGGTTCTTGCCCTCAGTGAAAATTGGTTTTGGGTTTTTCTCAAAGCCCCCTGACAGGATGCCACCCTGCCAGTTCCGAATATAAATTCTTCCATCAGCATCTACAACAGCTGAGAGAGAAAAGTGACAAGGGGGGTAGGGAGCAGAAGAGAACACAGGGTTCAGAGGCAAGCCAGCTGTCTCCACCGACAGAAAAAGAAGTTAAAATTGCCCTTATTAACCAGGCAGTGTTCAGTAAACACAAGCATCATGAGCTTTAGAATGCTTTTCCCAGTCATGGGCGAGGATGCTCCTTCCAGATTTATTGTGGAGACTGTTTTTCAGATTACCCCTATACCAATCACTTACCTAGAAGCTTTGACTAGTTCTCAGAATCAAACCACATAACTGCCACTGTGTTACATGAAAGCCTGACAGAGGGGGCTGCAGAGTCCACTTCAGGAATGAAGACCTCCAAGTGGTATCGAACCCTCCCTACGGTGCTGAGAGTCACTGAACAGCCCGAGTTTAGAGCTCACCAGTGACGTCCCCACAATGGGTAGCATCATGTCCACTCTAGGTTACACTCCAGACATGGGCAAGTCAGACCTCTGTCTGGGACTACAGTTAGCTTGCAACAAAGAAACAAAACTGCTCAAATGGTACACCCACTTTGGCCATCCTTTCTTAAAGAGACATTCAAGTCAGGTTAGAACGGGGTCCACCACCCTGTAACATGCTCCAGAAAAGAAAGGAAAAGACTCTTCTGGGCGCAGTCTGTCCTCAGCAGAAAGCCTTTCTTGGCAGAGGACGGAACAGGGGCGAGAAGACAAGAGTAAAAACAAAGTGCAAGTCCTCACTTGGCATGCTGCTCGGCAGCGGGGTCTCCCAGGGGCGAGTCAGAAGGTAGAAGTGTTCGCAGGCATGTAACGGGATGCTAACCGGCTCCTCGCTGCACAGACCCAGCTCGTATGCCCACTACGGACGCAGAGAGGGATGGGTGGGTGGAGAGGAAGAGAAAGGCGCATGAGCAAAGGCAGCCTCTTGAGACGATTGTCATCGCGAGCGGCTCCCGGGGGCTCCCGCTCCCACGTCAGCTGTGGGAAGCCGACGCCCAGCTTTAGCTCCTAGCGTTTTCAGAGGGGAGCAGCACTGTAGCGGGTGAGCCACGGAGTCTGCTTTCTGAGCAGAGAAGACAGAGCCACCAGCTCGGAAGGGGAGTCCGTGGGGAGCCGGGCCCTTCGAACCCCAAACACCAACCACGAAGACCTCCACGAGGCGGAAAGTACTCCCGGCTGCCCCCTGGGACCGTGGAGGGGCCAAGGCACAGTCTGCCTTCAGGGCTGCAGGGTTTAGGGTCCTGACACGGAACCCACGCTCCCGACACAGGGGCACCCCAGCGCTCGTCTGCTGGGTGGCGGGATGGCACGATCCACTCCACAGCCCGACCAGGGGCCAGTGCTGCCCGCGCTGACTCTCTGGGCCTCCCTGAGCAGGGCTGCCCCTCGGCCGGGGAGGAGGGGGACGGCGCCCGGCTTCCACACGAGGGGCGGGGGCAGGCTTCCCGTGTGCAGGGGGCATTCCGAGTTTTCCCGGCCACAGAAGAAACAGTGTGACCCAGACGCCTGCTTAGTCCATCAGAAAACTAGGCTTACCTCTGTACCCCAAATCCTGGAGACAAAGTTAAATAAGAAAGTCAATGACCCAGTCTTGTCACTAACCTACCTGACCAGCACAGTTGACAAAATACTGGCACTGGATCTGTCCTTTATCTGTCTCCACGCCGGTGACTTGACCTCTTTTGACCATAACATGAAGAATACTTGTCCGGTCATAGATCTGAACACCTGTCCCAAGGTAAACACAGAGTTGCGGAGTTGTCATCTGCTGTCTCAGAGTCACGCATTTGCAGCAGCTTCTCAACAAACACTGAAAAGATCAGGTCTATGCTTTAACTTTGGAATCCACGACACTCTTGGACCCACATCCTGAGATGGCAGAAATGGGCCTTTCCCAAGACTGAAAAGACCAGGCTAACTGAAGTACATAATGAAATCTCAGGGATCACGGGACTTTCCTGGCGGTCCAGTGGTTCAGGTTCACGCTTCCACTGCAGGGGCTGGGTTCCATCCCTGGCTGGGAATCAAAGGCCCACAAGGGGCATGGCGCAGCCAAACAAAAATCCAGGGATCATTAAAGGGGCAGGAGAGAAACAGTGCCACAGGGCCTCCTCAATCCAGATCAACCCACACCATGAAGCAGTTCATCCAGAGCGGACACCACCACAGATCAGCCTTCCTCAATTTCATTCCAACGCCAAGACATGACCCCAGATGTGCAGTAAATCCCCAAGGCATGTACCAGCCTTGGAGCTTCTCAAGTCCTGTGGAGGGAGAAAGGCCCTTACACCTAAAACGCTCTAAGCAGGCCTGAAGACAGTGCCTAGGATACTTAACAAGAAAAACGTGGGAAACCGCTGACAGGTACCGCGCTGAGACAAAAACTCAGAGCCGTGAGCCGGGGTTCCATGCGGAGGCCGTCTGGTGCCCCTGCCGCTGCTGGGCCGCTCTCCTGAGACCCCTCTCCACACCCTGCGCCCACTCACCGCTCTGGGAGGCGGCACTGGCCAGGGCGAGCGCCACGTCGGCGGAGGACACCACCGCATCCTCGGGGACGTGCATGGCCCCCACCAGGTCGTGCACGTTGAGCAGAGGGTGCAGCTCGGCCACCTTCTTGGGGGAGATGATCTCGCAGGGGATGCCTATGACACTGGCACAGAACACAGGGGCACAATGACATTCCCCGGCCTCCGCAGAGGTCAGCTGACAGGAAGTCGGGCCGGGCTCAGCCTCATACGTACTTCAGCCTCGAGGTGATGCGCTTCAGGGAGATGAGCCGGTCCTGAGTCTGGGCCAGAAAGATGGAGCCCGTCCTAGTGTGACCTGGAAGGAAAAGCAGCCCAAACTCAGACAGACCGGGCCACCTGCGGGGGCGCAGTGGGAGCCCACCAGACTGTCAGGCGGGCGACCCACAGCTCTGCGAGGGACGGAACCGTGACCCCTCCCGCCTTCACAACCCTTTGGGTAACCGGGCCCTTTCTCCTCGGTCCTTGGCGGGCACGTAACCGTGGCGATGGCTGCCCTTGGTGCAGCCACAGCCCTGTGACCAGTGCTCAGCCGGTGTGACCTCCTGGAACACTGGGGCTTGAGCCAGGAGAGAAGGCGGAGGTCCCTCCTCTCATGTCAGGAGCAGCAGTGTCCCGGCCAGCCCACCCCCCTCCAGCTGAGGCCTGGGTCCTCACCACCCGGCTCCACCCTGCCTCCGCTGGCAGCCGCCTCCCATTCCACGGGCCCCAGTGGCCTTCCAGAAGCTCCTTGTTGCCCAGCTTAGCCCCGGGCGATTCCTGCTGTTTGCAGTCAATGTACTGGATGTGACCACTAGGACACCTGAGTCAACGACAATCCTCCCAGAGTGCAATGTCTTATCAGTTCTCATGAAGAAACGCTTCAATTAGTCCGGTGTCTTTTTAAAATGGAAATACAGTCATGATCATTTCAGAGCTTGTTTTTATAAGTATTAGACATATCCTCATTATATTTATTCCTTTGCTCTGTCCTAGGATACACAGAAAGCAAAAGTGTTCATCCCACTGTGAAAAATAACTTGCTAAGTACTGGTCAATGTTTGTTCACAGTTCCGTTTGTCTTCGACTGAAGGTAGAGTTAAACACTATGGTCAGAATTTTCCGAGTTTGCTTTTTTCCCCATAATAAAGCTGTTATTCATCTGAAATGCAACTATGTTATTTCTGCTAGTATTCCACTGTTGGTTCCCTCCCATTCTAATAGTTTTTTTTATATTTGAGTATGGAGAATGTCCAAATCATTCTAAAAGGCGAAACTACACAGCGTCAAGCCAGAAATATCAACTTCCCCCCACTTCCCCACCGTGCACCTTGCTCCCCACTTACTCTGGGGGTGACCGCCCTCGGCTGTTGCTGTTTAGGTGCTACGTCATGTCTGACTCTTTTGCGGCTCCATGGACTACAGCCCTCCAGGATCTCCTCTGTCCATGGGATTTCCCAGGCTAGAATACTGGAGTGGGTTGCCACTTCCTTCTCCAGGGGATGTTCCTGACCCAGGGATCGAACTCTGGTGTCCTGCACTGGCCGGCAGATTCTTTGCTGCAGAACCTCCAGGGAAACCCAGCCAACCTCAGTACTTTCTGATTTATCCTTTCTATATTTATTTGCAAAATAATGTATATTTTCTTATTGCTTCTTAGTTCTTATACAAAAGCAGTGCATTTTATATAGCTTTTAACATCTTGGTTTTCTCATGTAACAATGTATCCCAGAGATCATTTCATAGCAGTTCATAGACATCTTTTTCCTCCTTTTTACATCTACTTAATACTCCTGTGTGTTGACTTCATCAATTTTATGCATGCATATTTTTGTGCAAGATATTAAGTGGAAAAAACAAGGTACAGATATGCTTAATACAATCTCATTTTGGTTAAAAAAAGTACACATGAACAAACCACAGAGTGGTAACCTTGTGGTGGGTATTCAGTGGGGTAGTTGACTTTTTCTTTTTATATTCCTATATTATTCACATTTATCGTAATAATTTATTATATATATTTAAAACTTTCTAAAAGTTCCTTATAACCCACAAAATATTTTTAAAAATTGGTCATCAACTTGGTAAAGTGGCTTAATCTACCTGCATCTAGGTTTTTCGCTTAATCTACCTGCATCTAGGTTTTTCAAGTGTAAAAGAATGACCCATCCTTACTATAAGGTCAAATAATACATGAAATACTTTCAGAAGACTATTAAAATTTTTAGATTATCACATTCAGTCACCTGACAAAAATTTTATCAGATACAAAAGCAGCACAGCAGAAACTAGTTCTGCATAATGCGGACTCTTGAAGCGACCCAGTAACTGAGCTGAATGCAGGTAACGCGCACGTCCTGTGAGTGGGCTGTTTCTGGAAGACCAGCTTACGACACGGCACCATGCAATCTAGGTTTGGGGCCTCCCCGACGGCCCAGCGGTTGGTAATCTCTGCATTTCCACTGCAGGGCGGCAGGGAAAGTCTGACCCCTGGTTGGAAAACTAAGATCCTGCATGCTTCTAGGCCAAAAAAATAAAACAAAACAAACTAGGCTGTAGAGATGTCATTTATTTATTGTCTCAGGCAGTCCACTGGAGGACCGTGGTCATGGGAGTGCACACCCGTCCATCCTGCCGGGCAGCAGTCTCCGGCATCAGGGAAGCCCGCGCGTCGTGTCTCACTGCGGCCCTGGCGGCGGCACTGGGGTGACACACCGCGGGGGTGCCCTTGCTCTCGGCCGCCTGACTTCCTCACCGCCCCACAGGCACCAGGGAGAGATCAGGCCCAACAGGGGGTCCCGGACGGTGATGCAGAACAAAGGCTAGACTCAGTTATCTTCCCGAAGTCCCCATCCCTCTGGACTCTAATAGCAGAGGAGTGCCAGGCGCAGCAAAGTCACTGAACCAAGGGACCAGGAGTCAGCGGTGCCCCCTCTGGGCCTGTTGTGGACCTCTTCAGACCCAAACCCTGGTTAATGCCTGATTCAAGTCATAAATTAAATCCGTCCAAAAAAAAGACTGAAATACAATTAGGTCTGTGCCTACCATGTTTAAGTTACTAGAAAATCAGTCTTAAGTTACAATTTACAAATAAGGTTATACTTCAACTGGCAAAAATAAAAGCTACCATCCTTTGTCAGCATTAATCTTAATGCATCTGTGATGTGAATGGCACAAGGCCTGCAAAAGAGCATCCCTCACACAGGCTTCGTCCTGTCGTCAGTACTGGGCCTCACCATCCCCTAACAGTACTGTGGTCACCAAACTGCTTCATCAGCAATGAAACTAGCTTTGACTCTGGGCTTCTTGCTAACATGTCACCTTACAACAAAGTACTACCTTCTTTCTACCTTGCTGCCATATGGATCATGGTCTTAGATTCATCTTCCTGCTCTTGGGACTCTT
Source organism: Neotragus pygmaeus (assembly GCA_006410875.1). Classification (NCBI taxonomy): domain Eukaryota; kingdom Metazoa; phylum Chordata; class Mammalia; order Artiodactyla; family Bovidae; genus Neotragus; species Neotragus pygmaeus. The sequence continues at coordinate 1,014,486 of SJYV01021317.1, forward strand.
ACTTACTCCAGTAAGTGGCTTATAGTCTGTGTCCTTACTCCCCTAATTACACAGGTAAGGAGAAACACACGTATGTGCTTTATAGTTAGAAATACCATTAAATATCAATATTTGGGTGGGTCAAGCTATGATTTAACCATCAAATACCTGAAGTTGAGGTGCCAAGTGTTGCCACTTATTATACTTTGAGGAGTGGAATATATAGGAAATGGCCCAGGAAGATTTTCACTTCATAAGAATAACAGAATCTGACAAGGAGCTAGGGTACTGATTGAAGACCTTCAATCTATAGATAAGAAAAGTGAAGACAGTGCAACAAGCTAAGAGATTCACCCAAGGCCAGAGGCGGACAAGTGGCAGAGCCCGGACTGAAACTCCAGTCTGATTACCAGATCAACAGGCCACTTTGGTGCAGCGCTAGAGTGCTGAGCACAGGTCTAGACTACCTGCTTACCTGTTTGGATCCCCGTTTCTTGCTCTAACTGAAGGTAGAGTTTGTTTGAATAATCTGCCATCTTTTGCTCGATGGCCAAGTGCCTGGCGGTGCTTAGGATGCCAGCACAGAACCTCGTAGAGCCAGCAGCCAGCCTGCAGGATAGATTGTTAGGGAGATGCATATGTCAGTGAATACAGCAAGTTCAAGATTCCTCATTACACCACTGCTGTAACAGCAAAAGATGGAATCAACCTCACTGTCTATCAACATAAGAATGAGTTAAAATTTTGGAATTTCACCTATACAACGTTTAAAAAAAAAAAAAGAACACTTTCTTGGACCAATCCTAATGGAGCAACTCTAATGAAAACGGCGAGGTGAGGAAAACTATTTAGGGTATGCTGTCACTTGTATGAAAAAAATAAATGAATCTCCAGATACCTGCATACACACCAACACTTTTTTGATTATATATGGAGAGAATTATCTGGAATGGTACATAAGAACTTAACTCACTTCCAGTAAGAGAAACTTGTAGTTAGAGGTTAAGGAGCTGAAGGAGACTTTTCCCTATGTACTCCTTTACACATTTTCAATTTTGAACTACGTAAATGTGTCACCTTTTCAGAATTTAGAATGAAGTCCAATTTGTGGCAGGGAACAAAAGCCTGGAACAGAAAAAGGACACTAGGGGATATAAAACATCAACTTTAGTTTAAATGAATGTATCAATACTGGCCCATTAACTGAAACATGAATCCTTACAGAAAATGTTGGGAACAGATGAACACGGATGTGAGGTATACGGTCATTCCGCACTATCACTGCAACTGTTCTGTACATCTAAAGTAATTTAGATTATTTCTAAAATAATCAAAGAAGAGGAACAGAAATAAGACAGAATAGAGCCAATTTCATTTCAGCTCACAGAAGCAGCACCCAAGTCACAGTATTTATTGCTGAATTAATATAACAAAGAGAGCAAGATGTACTTTAAACCAGAAATAAATACATCCTTTATCTACTTGTTACGTCTCAATCTCTGAAAACCAAAAACCAGGAATATTAGGCATTGCAAAACAAAGTCCCGAAGATTTCATTTTTGTAATTTATTCATAGTACTTAGTGACATTTAGGTTAGCTATTGGTGGGTGAGCATTACTGAGATGACAGAGATGAGGGAAGCCCAGAGCAGCAGAGCCCCAAGCCACAGCCAGCTGGAGTCCTACCTGCCCTGCTCCAGAAGGACGACATCCTTCCACCCCATCTTGGAGAGGTGATAGGCCACGGACGTGCCCATGATTCCACCACCGCAGACGACCACCTGTGCCTGGGCGGGCAGGGCCACGGGCGGCGCCGCGGCCGCTGACGCGCTGCCTCTGGCGGGGGAGCCCTTCTGCCATCCTCGGCGGCTTCCTGGTCCTCGGACCACCGCCAGCAACCGGTGCAGCATCACGTCTGTCAGCAACGGGGGCCGTGCTCTCGCTCAGCCACGCAGCAGATCCCAGGAATTCAAACTAGAGGGAGGAAACCAAGTGTGTCATTCCGCTGTACTCAGAGCACAGGATTAACGAGAAGAGGCTGAAACCCAGAATGCTAATTGTTCACTCAGCCAACATTCCAGGACTTACTGAGTTCCAGACACGCTGCCAGTGTAACAGCGGTGAAGACAAACGAGGAGGTCCCTGCCTTTGCACCACTTACATCTGAGACAGACAGACAAGCAGCCAATATACGAACAAAATAAGCCACAGAGCTAACAGGACAGGGTCACTGGGGGCAGCCTCAAAATACAGCGGTCAGAGAGGAGACATTTGAAAAGACCTGGATGACAAAGAACCAGCTACGCGAGGTCGGTTGGAAAGAAGCAGCGTGTGCGAGGGCCTGGAGGGGCGGAGCTTGAGGAGTCAGCGTAGAAGAGGCGACAGTGTGTGCACAGCATGTGAGGGGGGGACACNTCCACACCACAGTTCAAAAGCATCAATTCTTTGGCACTCAGCCTTCTTCACAGTCCAATTCTCACATCCATACCTGACCATTGGAAAAACCATAGACTTGACTAGATGGACCTTTGTTGACAAAGTAATATCTCTGCTTCTGAATATGCCATCTAGGTTGGTCATAACTTTCCTTCCAAGGAGTAAGCGTCTTTTATTTTTTATTTTTTTAATTAATTAATTTATTTTTTAATTTGACTTTACAATACTCTATTGGGTTTGCCATACATCGACATGAATCCACCACAGGTATTTCATGGCTGCAATTGCCATCTGCAGTGATTTTGGATCTCAAAAAATTAAAGTCTGACACTGTTTCCACTGTTTCCCCATCTATTTCCCATGAAGTGATGAGACCAGAGCCATGATCTTAGTTTTCTGAACGTTGAGCTTTAAGCCAACTTTTTCACTCTTCTCTTTCACTGACTTCCTACAGAAACCCTAATCCCAAAGCCTCGTCCAGAAGCAGGAGAAGCTGACAGCTGCTTGGAGCTGGCCGAAAGGACTTAGTCACTCTAGGTCCAGTGACCAGAATTGAGGGATCACTCTGAGGACTAAGACTTGGGCTCACCACTGCCCTAGTGTGGCCTATGGCAAGTGTTGTGGAAAAAATAAGTATCTCAAATCTGGAAAGAGCAAAAACTATTTAAAAGGGCCTTGTTTCTTAAAAAAATCTCATTATAAAGCAGGGCTACAATACAGGTCGTCTTAGTCTGTTCCAGCTGCTATAACAAATATACCATAAACTTTGTGACGTATAAATACCAGACACTTACGTCTCACAGTTCTGGAGGCTGGGGAGCCCCAGATCAAGGTGACAGCAGATGTGGTCTGGTGAGGACCTACTTCCTCACTGACAGCCATCTTCTAAGTGTAACCACACTTGGCATAAGTGGCAAAGGAACTGGTTTGGGTGACTTTTCTAAGAGCACTAACTCTGCTCATGAGCCTTCGTGACCTAATCATCTTCTAAAGGCTCCATCTTGTAACAGCATCACATGCAGTTCAGTTCAGTTCAGTCACTCAGTCATGTCTGACTCTTTGCGATCCCATGAAGCACAGCAAGCCAGGCCTTCCTGTCCAACACCAATTCCTGAAGTCCACTCAAACTCATGTCCATTGAGTCGGTGNAGTGTGTGAGATGAGTGCAATTGTGCAGTAGTTTGAGCATTCTTTGGCATTGCCTTTCTTTGGGATTGAGATGAAAATGTGTGTAGTCATGATAAGAGATTTACAAATGATAGTTTTCTTGTAATCTGGGATTTCTGAAGAGCCCACAATATCTTCCAAAGTGACAGGAAGAAAAGAATCGGTTTAAGACTTTCTCTGAGACCAAAGAGCATGACACCACATCACCTTGATAGTATGCTATGAATTTTTCGGTTTCCCATTCCTCTTCCCTGTTCTCAGACCCTGGTTTGGTAAGATAAGGGAGGAAAAGGAGATGTACTAGGTAGAGGAGAGGGCAGAAGCTACCTTTCTTTCTTTCCCAATTGCAGTCTCCTCACTGCAACAGGCCAGAGCTGGGGGTTGGAGATAAACTGCAACGTTGAATCATTGGACAGGAGATTTTTATTATTGAATTGAATGTGTGTTAAGTGAATTGAAGTAACTAAAATGACTCCTCATTATCTAAGAATGGCCTTAAGAGTCCAAGCACTGGACTGAGTTTTACCTAGAGTTAGGGGGTGAAATTAGTGCCACACAATAGATTTAAAGGGACCCAGGGAAGCACAAGGGCCTTCNATTGAAGTAACTAAAATGACTCCTCATTATCTAAGAATGGCCTTAAGAGTCCAAGCACTGGACTGAGTTTTACCTAGAGTTAGGGGGTGAAATTAGTGCCACAAAATAGATTTAAAGGGACCCAGGGAAGCACAAGGGCCTTCCTTGTGGCTCAGCTGTTAAAGAATCTGCCTGCAATGTGGGAGACCTGGGTTTGATCCCTGGGTTGGGAAGATCCCCTGGAGAAGGGAAAGGCTACCCACTCCAGAATTCTGGCCTGGAGAATTCCATGACTGTATACTACATGGGGTCACAAAGAGTCAGACATGACTGAGTGACTTTCACTTTCACTTTTCAGGGAAGCAAAAAAGAACCTGAACTTCTCAGTTCATATATTCTTTATACAAATCACACTGTGCTACAGCTTTTGCTACTCATTCCACCAAAGCTGTGCCTAGAGAGGCACTTCATTTTTGTTCACACAGGTGTTCATTTAAGTAACATGCCATTGACTGGATTCTTAGTATCCCATCTTCTAATTGTAACACAGCCCCACTCTTTTCAAATAAATGCACCTCACATGACCCCAGATTCTTATCCTTGAACACTGCCTACAATATTTTTGGATACAGGTAGACAACAGAAATTACTCCAGCTATTTTAAACAGAAAATGATTGAATGTAGGAATTCAGTGGTGAAAAAAATGACCTAAAGGGATGGAGGAGCAGGCTCTAGGTGGGGCCTCCATGCGGTGGCTCACAGAACAAGAATGGCTACTGGTGCTGCCAATACTGTCCTAATCAAGACACTGGTGAATCAGAAAGCCAGATTACATCTATGGTCTCTAGGGGTACATCCTCTTAGCTTTGACACAGGAATCACGATGCTGCTACTGCAGCTGTTGGCTCCACAGCCATGTCACTTGCACTACCCATAGCAGCAAAAACAGATGCTGTGCGTGTTATATACTCATTCTCCACTCAATTCTGAATTCATCTCTTTATGTGCATTCTTCTGATGAATAAAGCTGAAGTCATAGCTTTAAGAGAATGTAGTTTTTAGCTTCCAACCTCTATATATCCAGAGAAACACATTAGGAAGGGGTTATAAAAATTATTTGTGAGCCAGTCCACTCTGTCAGTCACACCATATCTCCTTCTTTCTCAATAAACTTTTTGATTTGGTAGATCATGTTCTCCAACAGCCTCCCAAATAAGGAGGCAAAGCAAGAAAAAGTTTTGAGAATTTTCAAGTTTAAAAATGCTTTTATTTTACTCTCGTATTTACTTAGTAACTTGCCTGGATATTTTATTTTATGGCTGGAAATACTTTTCCATCAGAATTTTGGAAACATTTTTGCATCATCTTCTAGAGTCCAGAGTTGCAGTTGAGAAGTCTAAAGCCATTTTCATTCCTAAATGTTTGTCTTGAAACTACTTGCTTTTTTTTTTTTCGTCTGAATGATTTTCAGATCCTTTTAAAAATATCTGGTTTCATAAAACTTTATAATGATGTGAATTTTTCTCTCACTGTGGGCTCTTTCATTATGAATACTCACTTTTCAATGGTAGGATTTTTTGGTAATTTTTTTTCCTTGTGGGTTTCATTTTTTCCATTTCTTTGCTTTCTTACTGAAATGCATTAAGATCAGATGAGAGCTTTTTTAGATACCTTCTGAATTTCTTATTATTTATCTCCTATTTTATGTATGTGTGCCTGCTAAGTCGCTTCAGTTGTGTCCCTTGGCAACCCTATGGACTGTAACCTGGCAGGCTCCTCTGTCCATGGGATTCTCCAGGCAAGAATACTAGAGTAGATTGCCATGCTCTGCATCACTTCTGTCTCCTGCATGGGCAGGCGGGTTCTTTACCACTAGTGCCACCTGGGAAGCCCTTCCCATTTTATATCTCTTTATATGTTGGTTTGGCATCTTAGTAGATTTCCTCAATTTTATATTTCAATGTTTCTATTGAATTAAAATTTTTTGCTAACTGCTGAGTCACGTCAGTCATGTCCGACTCTGTGCGACCCCATAGACGGCAGCCCACCAGGCTCCTCCGTCCCAGGGATTCTCCAAGCAAGAACACTGGAGTGCGTTGCCATTTCCTTCTCCAGTGCATGAAAGTGGAAAGTGAAAGGGAAGTCGCTCAGTCGTGTCTGACTCCTAGCAACCCCGTGGACTGCAGCCTAGCAGGCTCCTCTGTCCATGGGATTTTCCAGGCAAGAGTACTGGAGTGGGGTGCCATTGCCTTCTCTGAAAAATTTTGCTATCATACTTTTATTTCCAAGAGATTTTGGCTGTTGTTGTTTTCCTTTCATGGTATATTGTTCTACCAATATAGTATTGCATTATCTTTATGATGACATTATTATTGTTGACATCATTATTTTTAAAGTTTTCTTTTGGTCTCTGCTTAGTCTGTTTTCTTTGGCTTTATTTTCTCTGGTGATTTATTTTTTGATCTTTGACTTTCCGCACTGAGGTTGCAGCTTCCTCAATTCTGTTAATTCAGTCACCATGTTTTGAAGTANAAAAAAAAAAAAAAAATCCTGACAAAAAAGGTTCTCTGAAGACCAACTAATGCCAATATGGAGAGGCACCTATAAAGTAATCTGAACCACTCCCACTGCTGTCAAAGAGCAAGGGATCTCTTAGCTGGGTACATTTGTCCAGACTAAAGCTTTTACCTCCAGAAACCCCACAGGTCACAACAGAAGAACAACCGCCTATAAAGCCAGTGGAAGAGCTGAGATACCTATTCAAAAGACAGGCAGCATCAGGACTTCCCTGCTGGCCCAGTGGTTAAGAATCCACCTTGCAATGCAGGAGGCATGGTTTGATCCCTGATTGGGGAACTAAGATCTCACATGACAGTGAAGATCTGAAGATCCCCTATGCTGCAGCTGAGAGTGCAACCCACTCACATATAAATGATGGAGGGGACACAGGTCTATCTATGGCTGAATCATGTTGACGTTTGACAGAAACCAACACAATATTGTAAAGTCGATTATTCTTCAATTAACAATAAGTGAATTCAATTATATATTTTAAAAAACCATCGTCAGACAAGTTAAATGATGCAGTGGGTTAGACTGTTTATAGCCATTCTTGCTACTACACTCAGCAGGATCTTACATGAACATCTTGTTCAATGTTGTCGAGGCTTTACCCACTTCATTATCAACATAACGGTCTGCTGTTCCCTCACTGTTTTAAGCTATAACAACAGTTATGTCCTTCAAGAATGTCTCCACTTAACAAAAGTGAGATGGACATTCAGATCGGCATCCCTTCCTCTGCAGACACCCAAACCATCATGTTATGGAACTCTGGCCAGGCTGTGCTTTTCCAGACAGGCTACAGACTATAAATGCACTGATAAAGTTCACTTTAAAGCAACACATAGTGTAGGGACTACAAGGTGAGTGGGATTTTCATCTGTAACAGGACCTCTCTGGCTCACACTACCCAGAGAGCACTAGGAATGATCTCAGTGGGGGTAGGGCTGGCCATCAGATCCGCAGTTTCACGGAGACGTTTTACCTATCATGAAGCAACACTGAGAAATCTCATCAGTTTGTTATATGATGGCACAGACTGGACATGTCCTCTTGTTTCTTTGGCTAATGTAGTTCTTGACAACAGTCTAGCTCTCGATCACCTGCTGGCAGAATGAGGTGGAACTTGCGAGATAACTAATACTTCTGGCTGCATCTGAATGAATGTGATAGCATGGGTGGAAGTTCAGTTCAGTTCAGTTGCTCAGTCGTGTCTGACTCTTTGCGACCCATGAACCGCAGCATACCAGGCTTCCCTGTTCACCTCCAACTCCCAGAGTCCACCCAAACCCATGTCCATTGAGTCAGTGATGCCATCCAACCATCTTATCCTCTGTCGTCCCCTTCTCCCACCTTCAATCTTTCCCAATATCAGGGTCTTTTCAAATGAGTCAGCTCGTCACATCAGGTGGCCAAAGTATTGGAGCCTCAGCTTCAACATCAGTCCTTCCAATGAATATTCAGGACTGGTCTCCTTTAGGATGGACTGGTTGGATCTCCTTGCAGTCCAAGGGACTCTCAAGTCTTCTCCAACACCACAGTTCAACAGCATCAATTCTTCGGCACTCAGCTTTCTTTATAGTTCAACTCTCACATCCATACATGACTACTGGAAAAACCATAGCCTTGACCAGATGGACCTTTGTTGGCCAAGTAATGTCTCTGCTTCATAATATGCTGTCTAGGTTGGCCATAACTTTCTTTCCAAGGAGTAAGTGTCTTTTAATTTCATGGCTGCAATCATCATCTGCAGTGATTTTGGAGCCAAAAAAATAAAGTCTGTCACTGTTTCCATTATTTCCCCATCTATTTGCCATGAAATAATGGGACCGGATG